>NJDC01014847.1:247-15437 GCA_002245475.1 Calephelis virginiensis
TGTGGTGTGTGTGTGTGTGTGTGGTGTGTGTGCGTGTGTCTGTGTGTCTGTGTGTGTGTGTGGCATCATAGCTCTGCACGTGATGGACAGATTTCGTTGCGGTTTTTTTTTAAGCTGACAAATGGGATTATTTATAGCTAGTTAAAAGAGATCTGTCCATGCGTTTAAGGCCATCAGCTCATTCACAGCTCATTTATAACCATTAGAACTAGACGAACTATGGCTATGTAAATTGTGGTAATATCGATGTGTACAATTACCACTTGTAAGGTATACGTTAATAAAGTTTTTCTCATTTTTGCAAACTTTACAGGGTTGATCTAAATCTGATAAAATGTTCTATGGTTGCCTACACCCGTAAAAATCAGACAACATTCAACAAGATCGATTGCTTGTAAACTACAGTACAGTTAAAGGAATTTTAGTGATTTATGATTCTAAACTCTAACGAGTGCTGGTGCAACTGAGCTGATCCGATGACTTAGCTTGAAGATAGGAAATGTAATCCTAGGGTGCCTACCACTAAAACCATCGAGTTTGAACTCATTCGATTCGCCTTAACTGGATCTTTTCATATTTCCTAATGACAAGGACCTGATGATTGAACTGGGAGTTGGCTACATGACCAAAATTTAAAATTTGTTGTGTCCTGTTTCGTAATCTTTGCAGTGCATTTAAAGTACAAACTGACGTTATAAATATGATTCTCATCTATCACTCTTACGCGTATGTGAGATTTTAGAGTTCAAACACTAACAAATTACAACTTAACCGATCTGATGATGGCGCCCGAAGAGAGAAGAGGTAACCCTGTAACGTCTTTTATTAAAATCATCGAGTTAGACTCATTTGACTATTAACAAGATCTATAAATAATCGTCTATAAAGGATCATTACACTAGTTCGCGTCCACTTAATGGAGTTTGAAGGTTTGAGGGGACACATAAAATGATAAAACTGTTCTGGATCTAGTTTTGAATTACATAATATTGTAACTCACTAGCAGCACAGTTTTTTTAGCATAAAGATAACTTTTAACCAAGAAACTAGTATTTTTTTTAATAATTATAATTATCAAAATAAGGCCGTTTCCCGTTATTATAAAAATAAATAAAAATAGGTTTATTTACAGCCTAGCACGTTTTTGTTAAAAAATAATTTACTAAGCCCTCCCCGATCTCGCTTTCATCCTGGCTGTAGTACAATAACAGCTATTTCAAAAAATTCTGATGATATTTGGATGGGCATAGATAATAAATTGCTGATGATATTATGTTTACTTGATTTTAGCAACGCTTTCAACATTGTCGATATTTTATGCATAATGCAGTCTTTCAATCTATCCTCTATCGCACTACAATGGTTTGGTAATTATCTCCATGGGCGTTGACAGCCCTTTAAAGTAAACTACAGACTTTTTGCTTGGTCTAATACAATGTATGGTGTACCCCAAGGTGGTATATTCTCTCCACGTCCCTTTTCGAGTGTATGACACTCATTACTTTTAAAGCACTTTCTCAACTTCACATTTATGCAGACAATTTCCAAATGTATATTCAAGCAGCACTTGAAGATCTTACATCAGCTATTATAAAACAAACACAACTAATCTATATATTAATACGTGATGCCAAAACTTTATACCCCTTTCTGCAAAAATTGCGTGGATGCAGGAGCATAAAATTTGGCACATTTAGAGTTTATGTGTAGGAGAAGAGCAGAACGCTAATATTTTTCAATAATAATGCTAATAAAGTACATTAAATCAATTAGTAAAACATTACCCACACTACCATGCATTTGACACACATTTTGATAATGATAAAAAATCATAGATGGCGCACTAACAATTCATAAAGTTTAGTAGTTGGTCTTGAAAAATGAAGATAGCGTTCTTATCAACAAGATAATAAAATTGATTGTGGTCGAATTTCGACTAATGGGCGACCACGATTACAAATAATACCATCTGCAATGCTGTCAGGAACCATCACCTTTCAAACAATGAAATATGCATTAAAATCGGCTTATCCGTTCAAAAGTTATGATAGTATAGACAGACACACCCACCAACACAGTCAGTTTAGTAAGGCTATAATATCCTTATTTATGCGTTGTTCCATTTTGTTCATCCTTTTTTGTTTTGCAGTTTCGATTTGGAAATATAAGGCACGTCATTACATTTCCAATTAAAAGTTTTTGTAGTTTAAAAACTGCTACAGATAAGCAAAACAAAATACCAAATAACTTCAAATGAGGAAAAAAAAACAAACAGGAATGAAGAAAACGTTTAAATTTAAAGGTCATATTAAGCTGATTTTAAAGCAACGTGACAAATTCCGATCATGCTAATAGTCCGATTGCAAATGTTTGTATTTCTATAAAAAAATGTCGATTTAGTAATTTAAATAGGTTTACCATTTTTACTTCGTTGACTGCAACTGTCTATTACAGTTAATGAAGTCGCAGGTACAACTAGTAGTTTCAAAAAATAGGTAATCAATACATATGTCGAAAAAAATATCTTTAAACCCATATTCTCGTAGAGGTAAGTAGAGGCACAACCAGGGCACTCACGACTAGCTGAAGATACTAAATCACACAATATGATAGGTGGCAGACCTATCCCCAACAAATACATATCAAATCCCGGAAAAGGTTAGTTGTCTAAAAAAATTGAAAATATACATTTTTTTGTTTTCATTGCTCGACCTGGGGTTTAAACTCGGGACCTAAAAAGCGTAAGTCAAAAATTTTAAAATTTTAATTTTATAAAAAATGTTTCTGTAATTTTATACCACCCTTATGTGAGTTTATAAAGGTGTTTGTTTTACCTTATCCCTTATCCCAGCTAACTTATTCACTGGTAATCAATCAAGCAATCCCAGGAACTGTATTCCTTGTCTACCGTGCATGAGACTTGGCATGAAGATTTGGATTATTTGTAAGATTACATGTAGAATGACCTGTGCATTCAAATGTTTCTCTACATTCCGGATTTCAAGTTTATTGGTCACTTTATACTGATCGTTGTGAGGTCTGTAATTTTCTATACTATGAAACATATGACTTGAATAAAATTGCAAGTTAATCTATAAAGCATATACAAATATTCACAAAACCAACGACATTTATCAGAATATAAATAACTTGCATGATACAAACAGGCAGATAAAATAGCTGAAAATGCCAAACATCTGCTGTCCTGTTTTAAACACCTTATAAAAAGCTTTTTTAATATATTTAATTTAAAGAATTCACTCCTATACAGTTTTATAATTATAAGCTAAATTCTAACAAATTACTTTAAGTAATTAAAAACTGTACTTTACATGAAGTTTTATATTTTGACATCTTACAGTTTAGTGTAGCTTTTATGAAATACCTATCAAACTTTTAAAGAAATATATAGTAATGTTTTATTATCAACAAGTAACCAAATATTCTCCTTTTCAGAATAGACCATCTGCCTTCTTTGCCAGGCAGCTCGTAAAAGGTACGAGTATATAATTTCTTTATTGGTTTGTATTCGTAATAGCGAGATCAGAGACGGGATTGAACGAAAGTGATGTTCTAAAAAAACATACTCCGTTGATTCGGTCGTTTGGAATGAATGGAAAATAAAATTTTGACAAATCACATTTACAATGCAAATGTGGATGGTTATAAGCAGACATAGAAATTGATATTCCACAGTTAATTTGCAAGGATTAGGGTGGTGTCACAGTCCCCAAAACCGGTGAATTTGTATGAAAAGTGTAATGTTAGGGGAACTAAGCAGGTTTGCACTTGATGACACTTGGCCTATCTCGGTAGTATGTGCCTACTCCACTAGCAATGTAAAGATATGTATGTATATATGATTTTTTTTTGTATGATATTGGAAGGCAAACAAGCAGACGGATCTCCTGATGGTCCGGGCTCCTTTGTAGAATAGACCATCTGCCTTCCTGTGCCAGGCAGCTCGTAAAAGGTGAACATAGGCTTACCGTCACTAACACCGTGACATCTGACTAGGTGGTAGAGTTTCGCAGCGACTCGCCCGGATTGGTACCACCGCCTTATCTGTTCCTGCCGCCATAACGTCATGACGTATTTCGGTTCGGAGGGTTAGGTAGCAAGGCGTAACATCCCGACCTCAGGTTCTGAGTTCTGAGTAGTTAGAGTAGTCGATTCAAATATTTATAAAGTCTTGATACTAGATCCAAAACATTTGAATTTAATGCCAACACTATCAAAACTACTATGTAATGGAATGTAATAGTTAAAAAAAACGACGGGTTGCACTCCGGGAGTGCCGGCAGAAGTGAAAACTTGAATATTAACTTTGTGCATTTTTGACATTTTGGAATGATAAGGGAATGATTTTGCACGAATTGCTGTAACTATCAGTATGAAAGTACAATTATTTATGTGGTCGAATACAATATTCATTTATTGCGCTAACGTACACAAACATGGTAACGCGATCATTTGCCCTATTTCGTTTATACGGCACAGGGCACTTGCGCCGTATAAACGAAACAGCTGGCGCAGGCATACCTTTTCGCCAAGCTGTAAAAAGAGAGGGGGATACTTCATATCCTACTCTGTGCCGGCCGTTTACTCTCCATCCGTTTTACGAATTTTCGATCAGGTCACGTGTCTTGACGCGAATTTAGAAGTTTTTACCCATTCCAAAAAAGTGCGCAATGCCGCTAAAGAAGTTTTCACTTCAAAAGTCACCGATGCTACATGTGCAAGTATATATTTACTACTAACTATAATTATATAGCAGTATTAACTACACTTTTAACTACATGAAATGAATATACTACATACTATATATTATAGTATATATGATAATACTCTAAAAAATCGTGGGAGTAAAACGTCAACGTACTCGTACTGCTAATTAGTTAATTTGTTCCAAACAAATACTCTTTACATGCTTAAAGGGATTCTTCTTAAGTTAAGCACGTATTTAGATCTAAACAACACTAACACAAAGTCAACAACAAATTCACGAGCCCCAATAGTTGGAAACGTCTTGTAGTTTGCATGTAATGTGTTTGGAGGAGCAGTTTGCTCAGGCTATCCCATCCGCAAATAACGAATCTAAAGTTAAACATCGCACATTCAAAGGTTCTTTGAGTTTCGTATTAGACTCTGTGAGACTGAAATCTATAGGCGGCGAATATACTGTATTTAGTACTTAAGTTCTTTTCTTCGCTTTGTCTTGTCAATTGTTAGGTTTTGAATGAAATTAAGTGAAACTTGATCTATGTCTACTAGCATGAATTTTCACCACCTTATTAATAAGCACAGAGTAAGGTACTCTAAGGTTCAACCTTGTATTCAGGGATACATTGAGAGCAACATCAAATTGGTAAAATATGAAATTTGAGGTTGAAACTAATGTGAATTTATATTATTTTTAAATTGCAATATGTATTTGTGTAAAGATTCATTTAAAATAGTCCGTGAAAATCGAAATCGATTGTAGTAAGCATATGTTAGATTCATGAACTCCCGACACCACAGCTGGAGGCAGACAGGAGTGCATTTCGCGCTGTTGGCGTTATTGGCGCGAGGTAAATTAGTTTTGCGATAACTTACAAATAGGAAGTATATTTGCGTTTGTACAATTAGGACCTTTACTATTAGGAGTAGTTATTAAGTGTAGTTCAGTGGTATTTGGTCTCACAAATTTGTTTTATGAACCTAATGCCAATCGGGCAGTTATTCAATCCCGAGCAATGTTGATTTTAATATAAATCTGTAAAAACATATTTGAATTCCCTATTTGGAAATCGAACGCGATACTTTGTGGAAGACATACCCAGCACTAGACCTCAGAGGCGCCTGAAAAAGAGCTGTGAAACTTGTCTACAAATTCCACCATGTTAAAAATGAATTTACAAAATGATAACGTGTTTCCTACAGTTATTTGAAAAATATACGTTTGTTAAGGCTTCGATTAAACTAAGATACTTAAAGATATAACAAACCATAAACATACACTTTCACATAAAATACATTTATGTGATTGCACACTTACGCTACTGCGCGAGCTCGCTAGTGGCTTGTAGTCAGTTGTGGGTATAGATATTAAAATAACTCTTGAGCTTGTTGGTCAAGTGAAAAGTTTGAACCTTTGACTCCACTGATCATTTACGAGGGCCATTCAATAAATTTTTAGCCTAAGAAAAAATAAAGAAAATTTTGAGAAAGTAAAGATTTATTTTTCAACATAGTCTCCTTTCATTTCAATACACTTGGACCAGCGATGCTCCACCTTTTTTAACCCGTCAAAAAATACGTTTCCCGAGGTCTTCAAAATAGGCCTCTGTGGCGGCGATGACCTCATCATTCGACTCAAATCTTTTGCCGGCGAGTGACTTTTTCAGATTTGGGAACAAGAAAAAGTCGCATGGAGCCAAGTCTGGAGAATATGGTGGATGGGGCAGCAATTCGTAGCGCAATTCGATCAATTTGGCCATGACAACGGTGGAGGTGTGAGCCGATGTTGTTGTCTGGTATGAGCAAACGCGACACTCATCGCGCCGACAACTTTTTCATACCCAATTCTTCGTGCAGAATATGATGCACTGTCCCATCTGCGATGCCTACAGTCTCAGCTATCTTGTGAATCTTCAATCGCCGGTTTGCCAACACGAGATCATGGATTTTTTTACGTTTTCTTCTGTAGTAGCCGTTTTCGGTACACCTGGGCGTGGCTCATCAAAAACCGACGTGCGGCCACGAGCAAACTCGTTGAACCAATTTTTGATTGTCGCCATCGAAGGAGAAGAGTCACCGTACAGCATCCAAGCGCTCTTTGATTTCGCTGCGCGTTTTCCCTTCCAAAAACAAGAATCTAATCACCGAACGATATTATTCTTTTTCCATTTTTGCAAAACCGACCAACACGCTCGCTTCCAAAGGCTGTCGAAACAAAACAAATGAAGGGAAAAGACTGAAAACTGCTTGATAGACTTCAAAAAATATTTACTGCACGATAGTAAAACTCTTTTGTAACAACAACGCCATGGGGCGATGAGGCTAAGTAATTATTGAAGGCCCCTCGTAGATCCGATTACTATCAGAAACGTACATTTGTCTGACGAACATAGGTGTTTGAATTTATAATATACAGATCTTTGCTAATTAATTTTTGTTGTGTTAGTCATTGTCAAGAAAAGGTTTTTATGAACGGGAAAACCAGGAAATTACGGGAAAAATAGGAAAACAATGCTTTAGTCCATACAAATTGTTAGCAGCCGTTAATGTCATGTGATAGAAAATTTGGGAGTTGGGCTATTTACATATAAGGTATGGCATGATTGGTGTAACCGTTTTTCCTAATTCAATAAAATTAAATCTTTGGACAGCCACAAATAGTATTTGTATTACTTTACTCTTTTGTTGTGTTTTCATGGGTTTAGAAACATCATAGTAACTAGAGGATTGAATTCGAGTTTTAATTTCTAACTTTTCCTGTAAAATTTTTATAAGATATCAAGCAAACACATGGCTCTTCTAATAGTAGGACATGTGGCCCAGAGACGTCATACATGTTGTTGGTACGTCGCTGTCTTGTGGCTGAGGTGTTAGGTCATTTATTGTGTATATCTATCGGCTATTCTACCTTGTGACCGAAACATGACACAGGAATACGTAAACACGTCCAACTTGTTATACATCACTATAACACCAACCTTGTTGGTATTTACCCATTTGACTATCCATCTCCTCTTACAAGCTGCGTGGTAGGAAGATAAATGCTCTATTCTACACAGAATACAAGGACCGGACCGTTTACTTTTATTTTTATTGAGTTTTTCAAGTTCAACAGCGTTAGAATATAAAAGTTGAGGGCACTACTAACTTGGAATAAAAATTCATAAATGGAATCCTTCGATGGGCACTCAGGTGAAAAAGGAAAATGCAAAGTCGTGTATGATCCGTCGCTCGTATGATTTGATTCGGAAACGACCTCTCATTTTGTGTGTGCTTGTTGCCTAAAACTTCTATAAAGGACTGAATAATCTTATCAGTGTAACATAATAGAAATATATATTTGTACGGGTTTTCCTGGACTTTTGAGTGAGAGTTAATTTAGTTTGGGCAAGATTTTAGTTTACTTGATGCATTCTTTATGGATTGCCACCTATCACATTGAAGGTATTGGTGTCTTCGGCTACTCGTGGGTGCCCTGGTTGAGCCTCTGTCTATCTCTTGGGGACTATGGGTTTGAAGATACTTTTTTTTTACTTTTTGTTAAAAAACTTTTTAAGCAATATTTTAATATCCAGTGTTAATACATTAAGTTTAAATTCACTACAAATGCTTGCATTGTCAGGTAATGTGGGGAAAAATGAATTTTACGAACAAAATGTTTCACCATAATACCAACGGTAGTGACGCTTTGAGTTACGTCATTATTCATAGCTATTGTGTTACGTGAAAAATAACACCAAAAATATCGTATGAAAATGATGTATACAAACCTGCTGCCGTGCGACAATGTTTTTCTGCTTTGTTGCTTACCATCTTTGAATTCCCAGCTAAAAATTGTTTTTCAGTTCTCTTATATTTCCTTTTCTACTGTCTCCAAAAAAGATGTAGTTATCAAACGACCACCGTTTCACCGTCTAACTCACCAACTAACCGCGAAGCTCGGGTTTGATTACCGACGGGCCAAGCATTTGTCTGATGAACATAGATGTCTGTATACTAGGGACTCGCTGTTTATTAAATTTATCTGTCAATATATAAATTATCATCAATTTCCATTAGTTAGTCTCGCTTAAACTCGAGAACGACCGAACCGATTTGGCCTAATTTTCGTTTTGAATTATTTTTCAATTCCAGGGATGGTTTAAAAGGTTAGAAGAAGGAAGAATCTGCTAAGAAACTAGGAAAAACATTCTGATTTTTCCCATACAAACTCAATGGCTGTAATGAAGTTCGCTGGGATACCTAGTTCTTGTCCATATTTAATTTTTTCTATGTATTAGAATCCCATAACACTGGCCGCGCAAAAATTGATAACTTTGGGGTTATATTCAATTTGTGTAACTTGTCCAGAAATAGTTTACTTATTTATTTTAGAAATGTAACTCATGATTTTGAAGTAGGCAAATACAAATGTGATCAATATCCGGGAAGAGAGTAATGCATAATTTCCTGCGTACCTTGGTTAGGTGGTATTTGGAATCGTTTTCTTAGTCTTACTGCGTTTCAATCATTAAGTTACAAAATAATGAACAAGCAGGAAGTTTAAAGGTGGTCAGACATATCCGTTGCCTACAGACACCAAAGGTGTGTGTTGCCATTATATACCTAGATTCTTAGGCCACAGGCACTGTGTCAATCGGTGATAGGTAAGAAAATGTAACAATAAAGCCTAGTTGCTGCAATCTAAGCAAGTTTTTTTATAATTATAGAAGAAAAAGAAGTCTGCGCATTTTATATTTACGTTTTGCACTGTATGGATTCGGGCTCATTTGCAGAATAGACAATTTGCCTTCCTGCCAGGGAGCTCGTAAAAGGCGAGCATAAGCATTATTCTTTTCTATATGTTTTAAAGAAAGAAAAAAAATCGCCCCAGACAAGATTTCAACCTATAACCTTTCGACTCAAGCCGACGAATGCTCTATCCATTTGATTAACTTAAAATTCAAGTAATCCCGTAGCAAACAATTTAAATCTTTTCTTACCCGTTAACTCGGGTAGTTATGTCCTAAAGATACACAGTTCTGAGTACCTACTTAACGAGTTCATCATTATAGTTGATTTCACATTTATAATCGCCATAGCTTTCGTTTCTCTCAAGGTGTTATTTTAGCTCTTGACCTGTGCTTAAGCTTATCATCTCACTAACACCGTGACATCTGACTCGGTGCGAGAGATTGGTATCACCGCCTTACCTATTCCTGCCGCCATAAAGTCAGTGCTTTTTGACATGTTCCGGTTCGGAGGATAAGGTTGGTAACTTACTTTTGCTCGAGGCCTAACATCCTGGTTGGCAAGGCACCATTTTCACCTTTGGTGTTTCTAGACGACATGGTTTTTTCAACATTAGGAAATACGTTTGCTTGTTTGCCTTCCAATATCATGAAATAAAAAAAATAATACGTCATCTATATACACTGTTGAAAATGTCCACAGTGCATTTTACATCTTAAGCTAGAATTGAAGGTTTATTGTCAAAATTTCACCCATAGCCTACCTAACAAAAAATATGAAAATAAAATTGAATCGTTATAGACAGGAAATTACTCTGAAATAAATAAACACAGATACATTTATTTTATTTTAGTTGATTGTGTAATAAAATTCAGACGCCTCCATTTCCTCTATGAGCCATGTTTCTGGAATTAAGCTATAATTTGTCTACGTCTGCACTGAAAGTGTTCCAGTGCCTCGACACTTCCTTTCCATTAAAATAAAAGTAGTGTTTTCATTTGGGTATTTGCTGTTTAAGGGACTTAAGCTATCCATAGCCGTATCTATACTAAGACCGTGAAAGTTATTTCTGAAACATTAAAATATTCCATAAAATGCAAGGAAACGGTGACATGTATGATTCTTAAGTTTTTTATATTTTGTTTTTTGTTTGTTATCGCTTCACAAGAAACTACACAAAATCAGTATAATACACAAGATGTGTTTTATGAATAAAATTAAACACGTATACGATATTATTGTTTTGTCAAAGGAAAAAAAAAATAAAAACGGTTTTATGTATGTAAATCTGCGTTAAGCTTCTTTTTAAATTTATCGATTGACTTAGCCTCTTCATTCGAAAACAGAAATGGAAAAACCAATCGTTAAAAATTCAATACCCGCCATTTTCTCAGTAAGCGAAATAACCTATAATTTATCTACGTCTACGCTTTAAGTAAGTGGTCCAAGGTCTTGTCAATTTACTTCCATTAAAATAAAAGTAGTGATCCCGTTTGCAAATTAGTTTTTTTAAGAGATTTGTAAGCATTAAAAATCCAGAGTTATAACTTTTAGAAATATCAGGAGGCTTAAGTGGATTTTTAGTCGTAGTTTAAATAGAAAGCAAGGAATAAACTGGTTTTTCTAATGGGAACAAGTAATAATAGTTCACTGCTTATTAGAAACTTTAAAGTTCTATCCTTTTTTTGCAGGAAGTTAGGTATTTAGATGCCTTTCTCTTCAAACTGTTTAAAAGACAATATGTAAACATTTATAAAAATCACAAGTCTCCATTATCTAGCGGCGCCATGTTGGCGAAATTAACCCATAATTTGTCTACGTCTACGCTGTAAGTAAGTATTCTAGTGCCTTGACACTTTCCTTCTATTAAAATAAAAGTAGTGAATTCGTTTCCTTATTACCTCTTTTGGGGAATTAGAGGTTCTTAGCTTTAGATGAGATACAACGTTCGATAATTTAAAAATGTTATTATAAAAATAGGCAGAGACACAACCAGGGCACCCATGACTAGCCGAAGACACTATGTCCCATAATGTAATAGGTAGTAAGCCTATCGCCAACCGGGCACATTTCCTATCCCGAGCAACCATTTTTTTTATTAGAAAATTGGAAAAACCCAATTTTCTTTTTGTTGCCCGACCCGGGATTCGAACCCGGGATCTCAGGCAGTCAAGTCCAACAACTGAACCGCTAGACCACAGAAGAAATTAAAATGTTATTATAAGTATTAAATTCGTATAATTAATATAAAAAACAACAACTTCCTTTCATAAGAAATATACACGTGACCTAAACACGTTAGTAATGATAGCTAAGAATTTCCCATTAAGGCTAAGACTAATACATTTCGCAAAAGTGAATTTTCTTGCTTTCCTTAATTTCAATATTGACGGCATTGACGTTGCAGTACATACCACCATCTTACTAGGAAATACTTAAATATCTCCATTCCAGGATCTATCTATTTTCTCAAAACTTCGAAGTCTGTTTTCTGAGAAAGCTGTTTCAGAGATGTATGAGACCGGTATCATATTAGAAGTTTTTTTAGTCATTAAAAATTGTCATTGGAAGGCAAACAAGCACACAGATTTCCTGATGGTAAGAAATTCTCGCCGTCTAGAGACACCAAAGGTGGTAATGGGGCGTTGCCAACTAGGGGCCGGGATGTTAGGCCTCGAGCAAAAGCCTCGATCAAAAGTAAGTTTACCGGCTACCTTACCCTCCGAACCTGAACATGTCATGACGTTATGGGGACAGGAATAGGCAAGGCGGTGGTACCAATCCCGGTGAGTCGCTGCGAAACTCTACCACCTATGGTAGATTGGTACCACAGATGGTCTATTCTACAAAGGAGCCCGGACCATCAGGAGATCCGTGTGCTTGTTTGCCTTCCAATATCATACAAAAAAAATTCATATAAACATTTACACATACATATCTTTACATTGCTAGTGGAGTAGGCACATACTACCGAGATAGGCCAAGTGTCACCAAGTGCAAACCTGCTTAGTTCCCCTAACATTACACTTTTCACACAAATACACCGGTTTTGGGGACTGTGACACCACCCTAATCCTTGCAAATTAACTGTGGAATATCAATTTCTATGTCTGCTTATAACCATCCACATTTGCATTGTAAATGTGATTTGTCAAAATTTTATTTTCCATTCATTCCAAACGACCGAATCAACGGAGTATGTTTTTTTAGAACATCACTTTCGTTCAATCCCGTCTCTGATCTCGCTATTACGAATACAAATCAATAAAGAAATTATATACTCGTATAATTTAAAAGTATCTTCACGTCCATATCCCCGAGGAGGGAGGCAGAGGCACAACCAGGGAACCCACGACTAGCCGAAGATACTAAGTCCCACGATGTGATAGGTGGCAAGCCTATCGCCAACCGGGCACATATCCTATCCCGAGCAACATTTTTTTTATTAGAAAATTTAAAAAACCCAATTTTCTTATTGTTGCCCGACCCGGGATTCGAACCCAGGACCTCATGCAGTCAAGTCCAACAACTGAACCGCTAGACTACAGAGGCGATCGTATAATTCATATAATATAATATAATAACAGACTCGTATAATTTAGTAACTTATTTTGTTATTTTTTTATTATCGTAAAACATCGTTACAAAAGTTGTAAGTCTAATAATCAAAAACACAAAAAAGTTAATTTATAATAAATAAGTTAAACCATAAAAACCAAGAATTTTTTTTTTTAAAGTAGGTGCTGATTTTCATTTTGACCGCAATTATCCCGCTTACGTGCTTTTTCGAGTTTCCACATGGTACCTTTGGGATACGCAAAGAGTTAAACTAAACAAGTGTAGATAGATAACTCAGCTACATTTGTAAAAGTCTTCGTTTGTCGTTTTTGTATATCAGAAACATCATCAGCTCGATTTGGAACAATCATAATATGCATTATTTTGGTAGACTGGACGGGCTATATCACGTATATAAAGATTACTATACTCTGTGTAGAATATACCATTTGCCTCTTTATTTAGAAACTCGTAAGAGCATAAGTTACAGATATTTACCAGCAAGACCACAGAAAAGGTAAAATGTCACAATATCAAATTTACTGCCTTATCTGTAGATACCTTAATAATGATAGTTTGACCCTGTTGTACTTCAGTACTAAAGATGGATATTAAAAAAATCTTCACGTCCATATCCCCGAAGAGGCAGAGGCACAACCAGGGTTCAGTAAATGACCCACGACTAGCTGAAGACACTAAGTCCCACGATGTGATAGGTGGCAAGCCTATCGCCAATCGGGCAAATGTACAAGCACAACAACACTATTTTTTATAATAATATTGGAAATACGCAATTTATATTTTTATATTGCCTGACCTGAGGATTGAACTCGGGACCTCAAGAAGTCAAGTCCAACGCCAGACCGCTAGACCACATAGGAGATAAGCTGAGTTGCATATTAGGCTTAATATCTCGGCCGGTCACAAGACAGTGACGTTCTTTCAACGTCTATGGCTTTCTCGTACCACCAGGAGAACAGTATCCATATTCGCTTTTTTATCCCGAAATAAACCTTTAAGTTGCTGCCAGGCAGATCGATTCCATTGAAACAAAACTAAGGATCATTTAAGTTTATCATCGTGTAGTTTGGTGAGCAATAGCCTACGAATACAGGGCTCTATGCACTGGTACGTGATACTTATAATTGATTTGATTTATTTTAGAATAACAACTTGGTGAGCACATCCAGTTTCTTTTTATTTAGAATAATTTTTAAACTAAAAATATTCAAGAACCTCTGAATAATCCTATATGAAGGGCTAATGGGAAAAAGTGGCTTAGTCACATTCTTTAAATTTTACAGTACATACATACAATTGAAGTTTCGACAGCATTTTATATCTGATTAATAAAATCTGTTCATATGCTAGCAATTGAATTTAAAAGATAATTTAGTATACTACAAACATATGTAATAGGTTTTGTATAAATATTTTTGTGTACATCACATATAGGAGGTTATTATTTAGAGGTTCTAACAGCGATTGCGGTCATTTCAGCTTTCACCCAAAAAAGTAGCACATAAAAACACTCAAATACTCGGCAAACTTATAACATTTCTCTATTTTCTATCTTGAGTTAAAAATAGTTTAGTCCACCTAGGATTGCATGTTTTGTTTATATTTTGTCCATTCGTTATTTAAAATAACTTATGCTACACTTCTGATATGTGTTTCATTGATTTTTTATAGTTTTAATATAAACAATAGTCTACGTGTTTTAAAAAATAAAAAAAATGCGAAGTTTGTTCGTAATCTTTTAATTTAATTTTTAAATAAGGCTGCTGGCATAGATTGCACAGAAGGCTGAGGAGGGGACTTTTCAAGTTTACTATACTCGCTACCGTCTCTGTAAATTATTTGTACGAAATCTTTGAACTGCGCCTCTGTTGGTAACTAAGGGAAACATAATTTTAGACCAAAAGTGTCATAAATTTCGATTCCTTACTTACCAAACGTATTCTATACCAACTCATGGTAAAGGCTCCGGTATAATCTAGTAAAATTTGAAAAAAAAATTGAATAACCTAGTTTACGTCACAAACAATGAAAAGTCTACAAAATCGAAACCATAAAGTGATCAAAACACACAAAAGTAAAGCGTGGTGGGAATAAATCCCCTCGATTATTGCATTCCCTGTTATTAACCTATTTTCTAGCGAACATCCTCTATTTTCCT
>NJDC01014855.1:0-15743 GCA_002245475.1 Calephelis virginiensis
CGAAAGGTCAAACTATAAATTCTAGTTATTATTGTAACCTTTTACGAAGACTCGGGGAAGAAATAAAAGAAAAAAGGCCGGGAACGTTGCGTAAGAAAATTTTGTTTCATCAAGACAATGCACGTGTTCACACTTCGGTTGAAACAATGTCAGTAATCCATGATTGTGGTTACGAATTGCTGCCCCACCCACCTTATTCGCCGGATTTAGCCCCCTCGGATTATCATTTATTTCCAAATTTAAAAAAACAATTGGGTGGCTCGAAATTTTCCACCAAAGATGAGGTGATAGTCGCAGTAAACGACTATTTCGCCGACCTTCCGGAATCTTTTATCGAGGGGATAAAAAAGTTGCAGGTCAGGTGGAAGAAGTGTGTTGAGCTAGATGGAGACTACATCGAAAAATTAAAATAAATTTAGACCCACTTTTCTTTCATTTTCTTGGTCGGGCTTAGAACTTTTGGATCCACCCTCGTAATATATGAACAAAAAAAATACTCTTTTTATTTAACAATGCATAATTTTTTGTGTACCTCGACGATGGGACAATTTGGAGTTTTTCATATTCAGTTTTACTGATCTTAATTATTATGCTCAATATTTCCATTGCTCGAGGACAGCTGCAATACTAGAAGTGCTATAGAAATGAGTAAGCTTATTGCTTCAAATAAGTCATATCGCTTTAAAACCACCGCCTGCAACTGTTTCCAAAATCAGTAACAGTAAAGTAACAATAATAAATAATAATAATAGTGCTGTGCAGCAACTTGGCCGGATAAGGTTCCACTGCCTTATATATTGCCATGATGTAAATGTCATGTTTCGGTTAGTAGGACAGGCTAGTCGGTGGACTTGCACAATAGGCCTGACATCCTGGCCCCCAGATAGTGACGCACCTATTACACCTATGGTGTCTATAGACGACGGTTATCTCTTACCATCCTGAGCCATGGGCTTTGCTGACATTTCACATAAAAAAAAAAGAAAGTGTCAGCTTATTTGCCAGTCAAAACTATTCATACAAAAGCACTCACCCAGTGCCGCCAAATAGTTGAGCAGTTCCAATGCTCTCATGAGGGTCTCTGGGGCGGGGGGGTCCATGAAGTCAAAATGCACCAGGTCGTCGATACCCAGCTTCTTCAACTGCAAAACTACAGATCCTAAGTTTGATCTGCAAATGCAAGGCGAGTGTCGGATTAGACACGAGCAGTTGTATCGTTGTTTCACCACTCCCTGATATCTCCTATGGCCCTGTTTGTTATATGAAAATTAATACTTTATGAGTATACAAACTTTTATCTATGTATATAAAAAAATGAAAACTGTTCGTTAGTAGAGATAAAACTCGAGGACAGCTGACGCGATTTGGTTAAATTTGGTTATAATTTCAAATCCAGGGGAAGTTTAATAGATAAGAAAAAAAATTATAAGGAAACTAATAAAAACATTTTAATTTTCCCACACAAACTGAAAGGGTGGAGTGAAGTCCGCCGGGACAGCTAGTATTAGTATAAGATCCTAACTAACATCAACCTTCATTAAGTTGTTAAAAGAATTAAACACAATTGACGATAAATTTATAATGGGTTACCTAAAACAGAATATTTTTAATTATTTAAAAAAAAATAGTCCGATTTTTTTTGCAAATTCCCTATATCATTATGATTGCAAAAAGCTGACCTTATTTCGTATTTTTTCTATTATCCAACCACATGGAAGTAATTTGCAATGACATACATGTTTTAAAACTGTTTAAAAGTAAATAACAGGCAACCAAAGTCCTAGACATTCTATATATTTTACACATTAAGTCATGATTAAATTTCCTAATTATCATAACAAAACATATTTTACATATTTTCTATTAAAATAAATTTATTACAAAAAAATTTCATCCTATTATCAGCGAGAAGGATTTCTACGACTTGAATGTAGGTTACGTTCAGATCTTAGACAATGTTATATGCATAGATTGAAATAGGCTGCTGTAGTCTTTAATGTTTAGTTCAACTACAAACATGGTTTGATAGTGTGAATATTTATGTTCACCTCAGTTAAGAAAAGTAAGAAATACAATAAATCTAAAGCAAGGCAACAAACCTGCTGATATGTGGATTAATATTGTTTTTAATTTGTATTGTTCTAATTACTAACATTGTACATCATTAGCATTTTGAAACATCAAGAACTTGCCAAAAATATTAGAGAAAGTCAAATTAAACATATTTGCAAAGAAACGAAGGTAGATTTAAATAATTATTTATATTTGTTTACTAAGTATCAGAGAGGGGCGAAACAGTTCAATTTTTCAACTCAGGGATAAATATAACCAATTTTTCAATTTAAAAGAAAATTACAAGAGTACACAACATATAATCTTTCACTATATTATTTGTAAAATAAACGACTTCTACAACCTTCCACAGCAGGTCCAACCAATTTACCTATTCCTGTCTTTAGAATGTCAATGCTTGACAATTATATGTTTAATCCTTGAGATCATACTTGCAAGATGTTTATATATTAGTTTAATAATGTACGGGCTGTACATAATCATAGTCAAGTAAAAAATATATAAAATAAAAAAATAAAAAAAGAATCCTGTTTCACACAAATCACCTTAATATTTCTGGATATGTATTGTCCTGCATTTCGTCCTTGTATGCTTTCTCTGTGTATAGACGGAAGCACTTCCCTGGTCTCGTTCTTCCTGCTCTGCCTGCCCTTTGTTGAGCAGATGCTTTACTGATTGGTGACACCAAAAGCGACTCCACACGCACTCTCGGATTATATACTTTTTGCTTTGAAAACCCAGTGTCAATCACAAACACTACACCGTCTATTGTAAGAGATGTTTCGGCGATATTAGTCGACACAACCACTTTCCTACCAATGCCCCCTCCGGGCCTATTAGGGGGGGCAGGTTCAAAGATCCTTTGTTGCAAGTTTGGGGGCAATGTTGAATATAAGGGTATACACTTTAACTCGCCAACATCTGGACCAACATTATCAATTTCTCTTTTTATTCTTTTACACGCATCTTCTATTTCCTCTTGTCCGGTCAAAAATAATAATATATCCCCAGCTATCTCTTCACATAAATGTATCTGTATGACTGTCCGTATAGCTGCTTCCAAGTAATCTCGTTCTGGTTGGGGTGTATAAAAAATCTCCACTGGATGAGTACGACCTGGTACATTCATTAATGGTGCATTGTCAAAATAATGCTGAAACTTCCCCGCATCTAATGTAGCCGACATAATAACTAGTTTCAAATCTGAACGTTGCTTAATAACTTCTTTTAGAACACCCATCAAAATATCAGTCGCTAGCGTTCTCTCATGAGCCTCGTCAAGAAGGATTACCCTGTACTGTTCTAACATTGGATCTGACATGGCTTCTCGTAGAAGCATACCATCTGTCATATATTTCAAAACAGTCTGTGGTCCTGAACAGTCTTCGAAACGAATACTGTATCCAACCTGTTGTCCAAGAGCCACATCCATTTCTTCAGCAACTCGTTGTGCTACCGACATGGCGGCTACTCTTCTAGGTTGAGTACAAGCTACACCATTGGATTTACCACTTCTAGCAGCAAATTCTACACTCCACTGTGGTATTTGTGTTGTTTTTCCAGACCCAGTTTCACCAACAAGCACCACACACTGATGTGTATCGAGGAGTCTCATGAAGTCATTTTTGTATTCCCATACAGGGAGGTCCAGGCGACGTCTTAGTAGTTCATGGTAGCGTTGTGAATGTGGGAGACCTGAGGCCACAAATATTTTAATGATTAGTATATGAGTGACTTATTAAAACTAATTCCTCTTTCAAAATCTTTATTAACCACTGCTAGACATAGGCCTCCATGTCACAGTCTTGTCTTATTTTCCTCAACATTTTGATTTAATTTTTGCACTTAGTATTTTTTTTCTATGATATTGGAAGGCAAATAAGCAGACAGCTTTCCTGATAGAAAGAAATTCACGCTGCCTAGAGACACCAAAGGTGGTAATGGTGCGTTGCCAACCAGAGGCCGGAATATTAGGCTTCGAGCAAAAGTAAGTACACAGGCTACCTTATACTCTAAACTGGAACACGTCATGACGTTATGGAATAGGTAATGCGGTAGTACCAATCTAGGTGAATCGCTGCGGAACTCTACCAGCTAGTAAAGTATGTCGGTGAAATACAACAATAGGTTGTCATCTTTATAATCACCAGTTACCAATTTCCCTATCTGCATTCTTAAAGTCATAAATTTTAATCTTATCAATTATAACGATTCATCCAAATATAATAAACCATTGCATTTGCAACTTTGGAAACCAAACGCTTCCAAAGTTGCAAATGCAATGGTTTATTATATTTGGATGAATCGTTATAATTGATAAGATTAAGATAAGGCAGGTAAATTTCCAGAAAACACATTTAGTAACCAAACCGGAGGCATATGCCTAATGGGTAAATAAATGTACCAATACTAATACAATTTGCAACTATTAATCAGCAGCCACACATTTCATCGGTACCATCAGGGCAACTCAGAAAACAAATTAAAACGAAGTATGAAGTGGAATTTACTAAAAGCATTTTTTATTTATATTTAACACTTGGCTATTCCTCTTGTGAGCATTTTAAAGGCAGTTAAACAACTAGAACAAAATAAAGTCAGGAAATAGTGTAATTTTCCTGAGCTGCCTCAAATTAAAAATTTACAACAAACAACTAGAACAAAATAAAGTCAGGAAATAGTGTAATTTTCCCCAGCTGCCTCAAATTTAAAATTTACTGTCAATGACTTCTTGGGATTGATTGTAGTTATAAATAATAAAAAAAAAAAACATTAACTGGCTACTTTACCTGTGTAAGGATTGATCCCTGGTGTGCTAGTAGCCGGAGCCATTGTGGTTGTATTCGAGTCTGACGATGTTTCCCCACTTAACTTGGCAGCAGCTGCTTTCTCCTCCCTGTAAAACAAATAATTAATCATAAAAAAAATCAAAGATTTGTTTCCCATCAAAATAGTTCAAGTGAATTAAACATTACAACACATTCAAACATTTGCATTTCTAACATTCATTATTAGAATCATTGAAACAATACTTTATTAAAATAAATGAAAGTATATTCAATCTTGTATTCCTAAAGAAGCAAGCAGTGATACAACTGGGGCATCCACAACTAGGACTTAGTCTTATTATGTGATAGGTGACGAATCGATTGGCCCAAAACCAATAAGAAGTAAGTATACAATCAAAAGAAAATCTTAAACAAGATGTTCAGTGAGCAAATAAAATTTCTAACCCCCTTACAGTACTTTGAAAGTACATATTTCTATACAAGTAACTAGGTGCCTGTTCGCTCAGATGCTAATTTTTTTTATCATAAATTGAGATGTAAGCTATCCCATATTTCATATTGGATCAAACTGCACATGGTGTGCAAATTTGATTGAAATTGGTTAAATATTTTAGGAGTGTTTATGTAGTTTTTCTTGCACTTACAAAAAAATAATTAGGAAAAGTTGTATGTGTTCCTCTTGGACATAATAAATTTATGTTTACAAAGGACAAAGAAAAGCAAACTAAAAAAATGTTTTAAATAAGAAAAAACCTTTGTCCAAAAATAATCTTACAGTAAAACTAAGCCAAAACATACCAGAAACACTACATTTCAAAAAAATCCATTTTTTTTTTATCCAGTCAAAGTTCACTGAAAATCTAAAAGAATTAATTTTTCCTGACGCGAACGATAGTCAATCTGGACACCCGCCAATTAGAGAAAACATTTTCTCTTCCCTATACAAGCTGTAGGCAAGCAGCAAGAGAAATTATTTAAAAACCAGATCGATTTTGTGTAAACAAATCAGTCAAAAAGTTTTGGAAATCAGTCAAAAACATCACTGTATAAGAATACCATTATCACCAAACTTTAAAAAAAGCACAAGTTTTTCGAACGAAGTGAAAAGAGCAGTGTAGGTACCTGAATATAGATTTTTCATTACATAAATCGGAACTTACTTGGTACTCTGTTTTTATTAAATTGTACAAGTTTCTGAATTTCTAGTAAGACTTAAGTAGGTAGTAATTGCTTGGTGGGAGCCAGTGGTACGAGAGATATTTAAGTAGGTAGGTACCTACCCACAAATTCAAAAAGACGTAAAGTCTGTTTTTTCTTAGGAGTCCAATTTGGTAAACAACAATGGCGGAACAGTGACACTAGAAAACCATAGACAATGAATAGGGTTGGGAATTATCAAAAGACCGAATAAATAAGATTGACATACTACTGTGAATGAATGATATTCATTGGTCAATACTAGTATAACAATTTAGTAGATAGTAGTGCTAGATTCATAGTAGCAATAATATATAAGGAATGTGTTTGTTTATCTTTATTTCATGCCAAAATATAATGGATAGTGTATATTTGGTAAGAAAATAATTAAAGGTGTGAATGACATAATTTATTTTTTTGGGAAAATTACTAATGAAAAACACGTTTAAAATCTGACGACTCTGTGGTCTGGCGGTTCGGCATTGGACTTAGCTTCTTGAGCTCCCAGGCTCGATCCCCGGGTGGGGCAAAAAGGAAAAGTGTATTTTGAATTTTCTAATGGAAATGGCGTTTCCCGATATTGGATGTGTGCCCGGTTAGCGATAGGTTTGCCAACTATCACATTGTGGGACTTGGTGTCTTCTGTTGGTCGTGGGTGCCCTGGTAGTGCCTACCTCTTTTGGAATAGGGGCAAGAAGATATTTTTCTTCACGCCCATTAGCCGAAGATACTAAATCCTACAATATGATAGGTGGCAAGCATATCGCTACAAAATCCTGGGCAATTTTATTTTGATAAGAAAATTGGAAAATGCACAATTTCTAATCTTTTTGTTGCCCGACCCAGGGATCGAATCCGGGACCTCAAAAAGTCAAGTCCTACGCCGGACCGCTACACCACAAAGGCGTAACACGTTTAAAAAATTGAAATGACGTGTGGTCTCTTATCAAGGGGATGTTGTTGCTTGTAACAGCTACTTTGAACAATAAAAAATGAAACAATGCAATTGAAACAGCATATTACATAATATATTCGTTGTCATCCGAGCACTCATCACTTATTTCTGATCCCGACACATTTATTACAAAAGTTGGCGTGGGATCATCTGATGCAGCATCTAAAATTCCTTCAAGTTGCATCATTTTATTTTCTTCTTTTTTACGTGCTCGATTCAATTAAGCCACGACTCCGAATCAATTTCTCTAAGTCCTTCCTTTATGACCTCTTTGAGTTCAAACATTTTAAAAGTTTTATTATTTTTACCCGCACGGGATTTTAATTGAGCCCATATAAATTCGATGGGGTTTAATTCGCAGTGGCAAGGCGGAAGTCGTAATGCAATAAAAAAAATGGGCTGTCATTTCATGCAAAATTATAAATATATTTTTTTATATATTCTCATTTTAGGGTATTTATCTCAAAAAAAGGTCCACTCAATAAATCTGTATTTTCAATTTCATTGTTTACTTTTTATCTGTGCAAGTAAAATTTCACTCTCCGTAAAAGTATTCGTCAATTAAATGTAATATCGTAACGAATTCGAAACAACTTTATTGCTAAAAAAAAACAGCTACAACTAAGGTCAGCTACAACTATTAATATTATACGCAATGCGTATGACTGATGTGACAAATTGTAACGAATGGTAGTTTTTTTACTTTTTCATAAACGAAAAACGTACAATCGTTTTTATAATTTTACTTGACACTTGAATTTATCTTGTTGCATTGCTAGAACATCACAATCTGACATTGTATTTGATTGACTGATTTTTAATTATTTCCTAAAGTCGATTACTTAAAACTGTTCTCTAAACTAACCTAAAATGTTTACTAAAGGATTACAAGCTATTTATTTTAATTTCAAAACTGTTTATCGTTGCAAAAGAATCATTCAATTTGTCATTTAAATATATTCATCATTGCCCATGTCTATCAATTCCATAGACAATATATAGTTCTATGTGTCAAGTTAATATTGTGTTAGTTATCTGTGTAAATAGACTTCAATTTCTCATATTTTTTTGCAAATTTTATGGGTTAAATTGATGAAATCGAAACAGATTTCAGTGTTACTAAGTTTTGAATATGTAAAACCAATAACATTTAGTTCAGTGCGTGAGATTAATTTGAAACTTTGACGTTTTTCTATCAAGTGGTGTTTGTTTACCAAATTGGACTCCTAAGGAAAAATAGACTTTAGGTAATCTGTTTTCAACCCACAGACTAAATTCGAAATTGACATTAGCACTGTTGCAAGTTTTTTTGCGATCTTTAGTGTTGTGCCACAGTTACACCGCAAAAATGTGAACGGGTGTACATAAAAGGAATTAATACAAAATTAATACTTTTTATTATTTATAAATAAAATGTTTAGCGTTTTCAACAAAATCTATTTTTAAGAAAACTTGAACCGAATTCGGATATTGCTTAATTTTTATTAAATTTTATACGGAGCCACAGCAGTATTCACGTCGTTTCAATCGACGTCAACTTCTGGTAATATTATTGTATCTACGAATACGCAGAGGACGTAGATTTCTGAGTGCACCATCTCTTGCAAGATCGATGATTTAAAGGAGCTTTTCACAATGAGAACGCATTAGGCCAACACGATAGGAAATTTTACAATTATCAATGTATCGACTTTCGATTTTATTTTACATGACATAAAAAATAATGTTGTAGGGAAACATATAATGCAAATAACAATGTCCGGCATGCGCTCGCTGCCACAATAAACTAATACTAAATACACTAAAACCAATACTGCCGTCTGCCGTAATACTTCACGTCATCCAGCCGCATACCTCTCTGCTCCTACGCAGCTCGCCGTCAACTCGGACGCAGTGCGCGAGCGTTCATAGAAATATTACTATGGCTACTTTGGTCTGCGAAAAATCTTCTCCGGAATGGACATTCTAAAACGACAGAAACAAATCGGATGACGAAGATCGAATCTAGTGCGTGAATTACCATAGAAATAGCTCTACGGCTGCTACGGACCATGTTTTCACGGGTTCGGATCGGATTCGTGTCGGGCGTAGTGCGGAACCTCTCTTACCCTTCCGTACTGAGATATGTGGATCCGCGGTGTGACAACTAAAAAAAGGGCGTGACCAATTACACAGATACGAATGTACTTATAATGCATTTCCAGTACTTTTTTCTACACATATAAAAAAAAAAAAAAACAAATCGCCCTAATGTATGCATGCATTATGATCATATTTAAAACGATTTCACTTAAATTACCGTGATTATACCAAATGTCTAATTTATTTCAATATTTATACTTGTGTACCGATTTTTTTGCTCCGAAAATACTGGACCGATTTGAAAAAATCTCTCACCGTAAGAAGCGGACATTATACGTTTTACCGAGGGAAAACGCTTCATTTCGGTATGTGGAGCTGCTGTTGGTATGTCAATCACACTATCTATTCTAATATAAAGGAGGAAACAGTTGGTTGTTTGTTTGTATTGAATAGACTCCGAAACTACTGGACTAGTGTTGTGTTTGGTTTTATTTTCTCAGAAATCGCAGTATGTCTGACGCCAATAATACCGAACATATTATGAAGGAAAGACAGAGTAACCATGGTAATATTTTTATTAATACTATATCAGGTTGCCTTTTTTTCAACGTGTAGATGTGTTCAATGAAACAGGAATTAAAAACAAATAAAATTAACACGAAACGTAAACTGAGTTCACCTTGCTGAGAATATTGTAATTTAACCTATAACTGTGGACCGTGCGTACACACAGACCGATTACTTTTTACAATTCTCGTGTTTAAACCCTTTCCCGCACTTGAGGCACTCGGAAGCTTCGTATTTAGTAACGAAACGATTGTTGAAGCAGGACGTTGAGTCGCCGGATTCAAATTAGCTAAGTTATTTCGCTTAAAATGTCATGCCGGTCTGTGAGACCCCGCGTGTCCACGTTTCCTATACCATAAATACCATAATAATCACTAGGTGGTAGAGTTTCGCAGCGACTCACCCGGATTGGTTCCACCGCCTTACCTATTCCTGCCGCCATAACGTCATTACGTGTTCCGGTTCGGAGGGTAAGGTAGCCGGTAAACTTACTTTTGCTCGAGGCCTAACATCCCGGCCTCAGGTTGACAACGCACCATTATCACCTTTGGTGTCTCTAGGCGGCGTGTATTTCTTACCATCAGGAAATCCGTCTGCTTGTTTGCCCTCCAATATCATAAAAAAAATTAATATCTTGTTGACAAGAACGCGTTCTTCAATTCACAAGAACGTATGCTCGACATGTATTCAACTTTTAGAAAAAAATAAAAGAGAATCAGATGAGGTACAAAAGCAAAGACTTATGGTAGAACATAAAGTTCACAAACTAAAAGCTAAAGCATTTTTTAATTTAGTTAAAGAAGAGAGGCCTTATTTAAAAACATTCTCATTCGAATGTGAAAAAATCCTACCATTACCTAAAACAACCGATCAGATAACTTATTACTCAAGACAGCTCTATCTTTACAACTGTACCATTGTGGAAGGTCCATCAAAGGCTCCTCTAACAACACAAAATGTATTCGCCTACTGTTGGACTGAAGACCATTATGCCAAAATAACTAACGAAATAGCTTCCATAGCATATCACAGACTGATGAACACGAATTTGACAAATATAAGTACGATTAGACTGATAGCAGATGGATGTCCTGGGCAAAACAAAAACTCTATAATGATAGCGATGTGTTCGAAGTGGTTAATTTAGATTTAATTTCTAGTGGAACACTTGAAACGACTAGATATGTTACAACTATTGATGCTGTGTTTTCACGATTCATGACTCATGTAACTTCCAAAGTTCACGTATCGTATTTCAGTTACCACAAACCTATAATTACAGTATTTAAGAATGATATTATAATTCAAAGGAAAGAAATCAATCATCCTAAAATTGGATTTGTATAAATTGAACACAATTATTATTATTATCTATATTATTTTAAAACATACTTTATGTAATACGCTTTATTGAAGTCATATAAATAATCCGAATAATTACAGATATATGTTTGTTTCTCTTATCATTTTAGCAGATGCGTTCATTTACCCTTTTTTTCTATTTGATATATATCATAATTATCGTTCGTAAGGAGTAAACTCCAATCGTGCGTCGTAGCTGACACACACACACTTTTTTATTGAGATTATCATGTATTCCACCACCTAGAACAGAATTTTATCGAACCAGACACCACAAAACCTTTGGTTGCAGTATCCCATAATCAAACAAGACCGTCAAATACCTTTAACCTTATTTATAACTTTATATCATGAGTATCTATAAAATTGCAAAAAAGTTTTAGGAAAGGAGAATCGACGTATGTTAACAGAGTCTTAAAATTTAATAAGACGAGGGATAGTAGAGGGTAAAATATCATAAAGTGACGTCGAGGTGTTTGGACAATTAAAAAAAATATGGTCGTATGTGTCCTCGTCTAAGCCGTATTCACAGACCGAACGGTTCCTGCATCTTATTTTGTTCAGGAATAAGGGGGAACAAGACTATCCTAAGCGCAGCCTGCACTCAACGGATGTAGCGCATTTACTACCTGCACGATATCAGAAGAACCATGGTTTGATGCGGATTTCTGGTTGTATGGGATCCATAGAAACGTCCGACGAGCGTCCTTGTGGATTGCCATTCGGTGTTCCAGCAATCTCTTAGGTTAGAACCAGTCAAACTAACCAAATTATGACTGTAGATTTCACAATGCATATTTGAGCCAGATATTGTGGCTTCCTTTGCCCACATGTCTGCTTGTTCATTTCCTGTAATGCCACTATGGCCTGGTATCCAACACAGTGCCACAACTAGACCACGATTTTCACATTTAAATAGTAGTTCGCTAGTTAATAAAATGATAGGATACTTTTGTGAGCGAAACATATTGCAGCTAATTGCATGAACAACTTTTAGAATCTGAGAAAATTACTGTTTTTGTAAGATTATGCGATTCGGCATAAGCAATAGCTTCGTAAATAGCTATTGCTTCCCCAGTAAAAATTGAGGTTGTAGGGGGACATTTAACGGTCAGTGTAACTTGTATTTAGGAATCCAAACTGCCGTCCCAACATTTCCCTCTCGACAGATCTGGGATCTGTGTACATAGTAAATCCAACATGGTTATGTTTTACCTAAGAGTTCTAAAAATTGTGTATTAGCATTTTTTACCCCTTTAGAAATACCAGTTTCCATAGTCACTGGTGGTTGGTAGGTAAGAGCTTAATATTGGCAATTGTAAAAAGGATTTACAGGGGACAAATACTTGTGGTATGGCAAGGATTGCATTTTACGGTAGCTAATAATTAAGCGTGGAGGTTCTTTGTTGGTCCAGAAACTTGCATTAAGGTTTTGGATAGAATGTTGCTAATTTGGTCATCAGGGTATTTCGGGGTTCCTGAGTTAGTTTGGATAGGTATCTATCACACATATACTGCCTACGTTAGTCAAGAGGGGGGTCCACACACTCTACCTGTAGGGTTTTCTTGTGCCAGGATTTCATTGCTCCTACTATTATTCTTAAACACAGCATGGAGTAGATTAAGTTTATTTAGTGATTCTTTGTTGCAGGGCTCGAAGATGAAGCTGCTGTAGTCAAGTAGCTCCGAACAGTAGCGTTGTAAAGGAGTTTTTGGGAATAAGGATGGGAACCCCACCAGACTCCAGATAATGCTTGAAGAATATTTATACTTTTCTCAAATTCCTGAGCTAAATGGTTGAAATGGACAGCCCCAGTCATTCGAGTGTCAAGATGTATGCCCAAGAATTTTATTTTATTTTGTCTAGGGATGCTTTCATCATTACTTATAATGCTTGTATTTGGGATAACTCTTTTACGGGTATAGATGATGGCCTTGCTTTTACTAGGCGAAAGGTTTAGACCGTGAACTTCTTGTCATTCATTAAGGTAATACAAGCCTGTGTTTATTCGGGATGTTGCAACTGAGACAACAGCACAAATGAACACACAAAAAGCGGGCAATTTAGTAAAAAAAACTAACCTAGACATGAGCACTCCTTCAGCTCAAATTATTTACACACACCCAAGTCTGGAACAAGAAAGTACATACTCCTTAGATGACATGGGACCTTTCATAATGCATATTTCCCGTACAGAATCTGATCCATAGGCAGGTTTAACACTTCGCCCCATTAAAATTGGCCATCTTTTAGTTAAATACAATATAAGAGGTATTAGCAACGGTTGAATAAAAAATGTAAGAAGGAATAGGGTAGCTGTAGAATTTGTAACTGCAGACTCTGCAAAGGATTTTATTAAAAACTCATGCTTACAAGCTCATAAGTTAACAGCATCAATACCTTCCTTTAATGTCACCAGACTTGGTCTGGTCAGAAGGGTACCAATTGAGTGGTCTATGACTGAATTTGAAGAGGCTGCTATACTGCCTACTGGTTGTGGAAAAAATCTTAAAGCTAGACGTCTAAACAGAACAGGAAAGTTCTTACAGATAGTAACCCTCATTGAGTACCGACACAAACAGACTCTGTTCACCAAAACTAAAAAGGAAGACTAACTACGCTTGTATGCCTACAGTGTTTCAAGCCTTTATGTAATAACTGTCAATAAAATGAGCACATATTGAACAATTGTTAGATTTTTTATGATTTATTATAATTGTTGTTGTTTGAGTTTGAGTAGAGAATGTTTTAACATAAAGAATTGTTTAATAAACAACACTTTTCCATGTAACAAGAGTTTTCCTACACTTATATATTCGTAAAATTAAACCTAGGTATTTTTCATAGCTTAAAGAAAACACAAATTATGTAGGCAACAAATAATTTAGCGATTACGAAAATCTGCCCTTACTGCTATTAAAAATGTATTTCCAAACATGATATTAAAAGGATGTTAAAAAAAGGCAAAGAATTGGGAATTTTGAAGTACAATCTAGGGAAAAAAATTAGGAAAACTAACTGCAGTTCTACCACTTATTCCTAAAGAAAACATTTTTGAGGCATGGGCATTCATTAAACCACAGAATTATAATGGTGCCGACAAGGAGAAATCCATGAAATATATTGGCTAAAAATCGTTACTCCTGATGAATTCTCTATTCTTAGTAAACGTCACCAAACTACTAGTTCTAGAATGTTTCCATTCAAAATTAAATAAGGAACTTAATAAAAATACAGTATGATGTTGCGATTACAAAACGTTTCAGAAAAAAATCAACGCTCTATCTTTTATATATCGAAAATAAATTTAATACGAAAAGCTGATTCGGAGAAATTACTAATGACGAAGATATACATAATATACAGAAGCATTTTATAAGTGGCGAAAAACCATTAGCCGAGACATTATTAATGCTGGCCGTAAATTAATATTTTCTATATAAAAGAAGATCTTATGTGTGAATGTCAATTTTAATTGATACGTCAAGCAATCCGCTACAATCAGGGGGGAGAATTCAGATGTCATGCATGTATGCTATCCCTTAACTATTATAAACAACATTATTACGATCAAAATATTATCTATATCTTTAATATGGTATGGCGGTGACAAGTTTGTGGATAGTGTATTTTAAATTAGTATGTAATGCATTAAGACCTCCTTAGTAATGTTTGTCATTTATTTTTAACTTTTGAAGTTATACTGAATTATACTGAAGGTAAGCTGTTTATATTTTTTGTCAAATTTAAATATATTATATGATCAAGATTTTTCTATTGATCACTATTTATTTATTTCTTCTTTACATCATCCACTGTTATGAAAACCATCTTTAACAAGTTTTGGGCCCAAACGCATGTAAAAATACCAAATTAAACAAAAGAACAAAAGTCATGGATGGTTTTTTAACAAAGATTACAATTGGCCTTCTAAATCTAAATGTAACTGGAAAATAAGGAAATATAAAGTCTCCGTATCACTTCATGGAACACACAAGTATGCTCCATACTTCTTATCGTCGGTGCTTGGTGGAATTCCATTCTTGATGCAATTTATTTAGAAACACTTGTACTTTCTACAATATATTTTATTATTTTATATTTTTATGGTTTAGCCAACCGGTTTCGCTATACCAGCATCATCAGTAGATGATTCGATCCCGGTCGATTTTTCTAATCCCGGGATTTCGGGATTATCTACAGCTAATCCCGGGATCCCGGGAAAATCCCGGGATTGTATTGGTGAGTTTTACTTTTTAGAAAGTGGTAAGAAAAAGATAGTTAAAAATATCAAAATCAACTTTTTTTTAATCTTTAGAAAACAAAATAAAATTATGCTTATTCTGATAAACTGACTGGACTAACAGTTACTACAAATTTGCCTAGTTTTTTATTTTTTTACAACTCAAAAAAAAATTAACTTCTTAAAAGTTGTTCAAAATTACTATAAAAAAAGACTATATGCTAAAAATATAAATGTCTAATAGGTACTCATATTTTAAATTAAATAGACTACACTGACAAAACATCTTTATCTTTTTTATGTCTGACACAAAAACTTTCTTTGGACAATGACATTGTTTTCTTCTTAATATTTTACTGAAATAAAAAAACAAATGTATCTTGCTAAAGAGTATTTATATTCCTTGATATAAACATAACCTCTTAAAGCTACAGAAAATAAAATTCGTTATTTTTCATCTATATTCACTGACAC
>NJDC01014855.1:16691-29893 GCA_002245475.1 Calephelis virginiensis
TATATTGTGTTTCGACAGTACGGTTATAACAGGGCTTCTAAAATGTATGGAATTTTTTAGTGATTTTCGATATATTGTTAAGTAAAATTACCGCACACGAACGTGTTAAGCCCTTTGATTTAAACTATACTGTTGCAACAGCAGACGGGCCGGTTGTCTCTTGTCGTTGTTTAATAGGAAGAGGAATCGTCGTGGTAGAGTGCAAATCTGTTCGAAAAATTCGTAATCTTTGTAAAGTTAGTTCTTAGCAAGCTTAATTTTCTGCGTGCTCATAAAAAGAGGTGTAACATGCAATTTATGGTTGATTCTGTTAAGTTTGTTACTGTACCATATAAATTTCAAAAAACTTTCTTGTTTAATTTAAAATGAATATACCAAAATTTCGAACATGACACGTTAGATATGATAGTTGTTAGGTACAGTAAGCAAACGAAATATCTGACCCTACAGCACTTTGAAAGTACTGTACCTACGGGGTTCAGATATTTTGTTTGCTTACTGTCCATAAGTATACAACAACAACAACATTAGGCATGCCTGTGTGCTCACGCACACAACGCTAAATTATTTTCCTCATAAAACATTTGGAGCGCTAGTGTTAACGTGATTCCGAGGGCTCTCTTGTCCTGAATAGTTAGTTATCTTATTATACTCTTTGGCTACTATCACCGAAACATTGTCATTTAATTTGAAATACAATTTCAAAATACATTTTACTATCAAAAATGTCGACTAATGGTATGTGATTTTCCATTTATTTTATACGGTTTCAGCTGCAAAGTGCCCTCTTAAGTTCATTTTTTTTAAAAATTGATTACATATACAGGCTGTCTCAAATTTCAACGTCAAGCGGAAACCAGGGAATGCGCATAAGTATCCGTAGGTAGGCAAATAAGGAAAAAAAATCTATCTCAGTTTTTTTTAAGTTATTAATATATTTTAAATTGTCGGAAATTTGACAACCTGTACCCAAATTTTTGACCATCGCAATAATTTTGAAAAAAAAAATAAAAAAATATTTTTTTTGTGCATTGAAAACCAGAACCAGAATGCAGACTATTAAATACAATGCAAAATATCCGCGAAAAATTAGTAGTTTTAACTCAAAAAATAAATCAAATTATCGTTTTGTTGAAAATTGTACGCATTTTCACTTTTAAAAAAAAATATGAACACTACTACATCAAGTTATTTCAAAAATTCGCTTATCTAATCTAAATTCTAAAATGGTATAATACTTAGGTAAAACTAATCAAAAAGAAAATTATGGCTACTATGCATGAATCGTGTAATGTGTATATGTATTCAATAAATAGCTGAATCTTAAAAATTTAAATATGAAATATGCTAAGTTAACTTAGTATACAATATGAATATACAGCTCAGCTAACGGAAAAACAGCTCGGCTAACGGAACCTTATTTAAACAATAGAGCAAGTGACAAGATTTAAACAGAAAATTCTCTAATGTTCACCTGCAGGAGAGAAAGAGATGAATGATGGATGTCTCCAGTAATTAGTTTTTTTTTTTAGTAAGTTCATGTTCAGTTAATTTATTTAAATAGTAAGATTCTATCCCTTGTTTACTGCGCACGTTTCTGTATTTCATTGTGATTTCTGTACTTACGACTTTAAGCTTGCTTTATGGACTCTATTTAAGTGCTATGAAAACTGAACTGACGTACCAATATTTTCTGTTATTTGTAAATTTACTCTGAGGATTTTAACGTGCTTTTTAACATGCCGTCTCCATAAACAGCGGCAGAATATGCTAATATTGTTGATGCTAATATGCATTTAATTTATGGAGATTGTGATTGCAACGCAAATGCAGCAAGTAGACAGTACAGAGAGATTTCTGAATGCTCACCGATATCCCGATCATCGTGTATTCATAAACGTGCATCTAGCCTTCATGCAGGGCCGTTTACCAGCGCAGTAAGACCAAAAGCAAAACGACGAAGAAGTACCTACTTGAGAAATTTAAAAGGATGTAAGTACTTCAGTTTGCTCTATTGAAGCAGTTACGGGAATACCTAAAAGTAGTGCTCATCGGGTGTTGCAACGACACAAGTTCCACGCTTACCACTACCAACGTGTCCAGACGTTATCACCGCGAGACTAGCACAAACAAGTTGAATTTTATCGGTTAATGTTAAGAAAAACCACCGAAGACTAACAATTTCTGAAGAGAATATTATGGTCTGATGAAACAACTTGCAAGCAAGATGGATATTTAAATTTGCACAACCTGTATAGTTTGGCATCTGACAAAACAAGATAAATCTCAATACTAATTTAAAATAAACTTATGGCATGGCAAACTTATTGGTCCTTTGAGTTGCAGGGAAACCTAGATGGCAATGGGTATTTAAGTTAAGCAAGATAATTTGAGATCTTTTAGAGGATGTAAAACTCAACATATTAAGAAATAAATGGTTTCAAAATGATGGGTGTCCTGCTCACTATGCTCGTTCAGTATGCCAATACTTAGACTAAGAGTATCCAGGGCGGTGGATCGGAAGCCGTGGTCCCATCTTGTGGCCACCCCGTTAACCAGATTTAAGCCCCCTTGGCTTCTTTTACGTTGATTGTAGGGGTTGTTGTATATTCGAAGCCCATAAATAACTTAGAAGAACTCCGTCGCAGAATCTCTCAGGCTGTACAGTGTACAAGATATAAATATCAAAAGTTATTCAAGATTAATAAAAAGGTAATTTTTACGGCGATGTCACGCATGCATAGCTGTAGGTGGCATACAATTTGAACACCTAATTTAATAAGAGAAACCTATGTAGCATTTAATTCCTAATAAAACTTGACCGAGCCGAAATATTTATTTCATTCAACAACTTATGTCATTAACCATAGTAGTCCGTAGAAATAAAAACTTGCCCGCTCACTCTCTTCCTTTTACGACATCCTAACATATGGAGATTGCAGAGAGCGCATCACCTATTGCAACAGCGGGCACGAGCCACGGGACCTGACTCGGCGAAACGTGCATCGGCTGGCGTCGAATTAAGTAGTTGGAATAGTTCGACACTCTTGATTCTTACTTCGGACAGTTGTGACCGTTAGTTTAGCTTAGTTTTAGAATTAGTTGTAACTAATGATGCCATCTATTCGTTTTTTGAAAGCTTTAATCCTGTGTTTTTCTTTCAAAAGCAATGTTAACACTGTCCCATAGAAAAACTCGTTTTAAAACTGTGTTTACGTGCAAAAACTTCACTGTCCATGAATATAGATGCAACAGCGCCTCTGTCCAAATCAACCAATCACAGAGCGCGAAATTGTAAAATTCAGTATGGCGTCTGACACTGTTTGCAAGGGAAGTCGTTGCTGTTATTTATTTGATTTTAAGTGAAATTAATTAAATAAAGTGGTGTAAAATGAAAGAAAATGTTGTAGAATCTTTACCGAATAATGCTCGAAAACGGAGACGAGACCCAAACTCTTGGAAACGCGCAAAAGCTAAGACAGAGAGGTAACCGTTTTGTGCCATATTTGTATAGTCAGGCAAAAAAGTAGTAGGTAGGTAGGTACTAATTTTATTGCATCCCCTAAATCAGCGATACTCAAGGTGTGTTCTGCGGAACCCTAGGGTTCCACGAGAATTTAGAAAAAAAATGCAAAAAATCCCCCTGGTCAACTGTTCTAACGTGGTTTCAAGCACGATTCGCAAGGCGCAGTCGAACTTAGTTGCCTGGTACGATTTTACTTTGCCCGCGTCCGCCGATATCTACTTGTGAGCGCACAGCCCCTTTGACAAAAGCCGCCTTTGAGAAGACTGAGATTAGACGCTATAATTGTAAACAAGCGACTTTTGACTCTAACTTTTAAAAGGTTAAAGCCGAGATTATTTACATCGCTTTTTACTTATATTTTTATTTCGGCTTTTTATTTATCAAAGGCGCCGACTCGAGTACTTTTGAGAAATTTCGAGATCGAGGCTAGGACTCAAAATACGACGATCGTCCACCTACACTTAGTCAGTCGACGATTAGCGTTCGAAGCGATAAGTACCTACGAGCTACAAACAAAGCGTTTATTGTTCTAGTGCTGTGTTCTGATCGTATGTATCAGTTTTGTACAATTATTTTCTTTTTTGGACTAAACTCTTCTACGCAGTAACGATCGTGCGTTATTTTGACCCCACCATCCTGACAAGTAAATTATTAATAAAGAAGAATGGAACGTTGGCTTAAAGGCGTTCAACATGATGCAACAACATCTTCTAACGAAGCCATTACCGATCAAGACGGTTATGCAACGACGTTAAATTCCAAGGTTTCAAAGGCGAAAAAAAGGAAGTATGATGAATCATATATAAGTTTCGGATTTGTTGATTCCAACGGCTCACCTCTCTGCATGTTATGTAGTAAACTGCTTCCTAATAGTTCTATGGCACCTGCTAAGTTGCGTCGACATAGAAACTGTACACCCCGAGTCTAAAGACAAGAATAAGGAATTTTTTTACGTAAAAAAGAGCAGTTATTGGCATCATATTTAGTTAGCTATCTGAGGTATATCGAAAGGTAAATACACAAGACAGTGGATAGTATGAAAGCAAGTTTAATACTGAGTCATACACGATACAGCGCTGATTTATATTGTGCGTTGCATACACATCACTATCGCTATTGCACAAGCAGATGAAGCGCACACTATAGCTGAGAATTTAATAAAACCATGTGTTTTAGACATAAAAAAATGTATGCTCGATGAAAAATCTGCAAAGCATCTTTCTAATGTGTCGCTATCGAACGATACTGTTTCACGGCGAACTCATGATCTGGCAAGTTACGTCAAACAAGAACTGGTTACACGTCTACAAAAACACAATTCGTCTTGCAAATAGATGAGTCTACTGATGTAGCTGGTCTGGCTATCTTGCTGGTTATTGTGAGATATCAATATGAATGTTTTTTTGAAGAAGACATGCTTATGTGTTCACCGCTGGCCACAAACACAACCAGAGAGAAATTTTTTAATAAAATAAATGTATTTTTTGAGGAAAATAGTCTCAGTTGGAACGACTGCATTGACGTTTGTACAGATGAGGCCAAGGCGATGACAGGTAATACAGAAGGACTAGTGTCACGAATAATAAATAAAGCTTCTAATTGTAGTTCCAGCCATTGTATCCTGCATAGACAAGCACTTGCAATGAAGCAAATGCCATCAAATCTAAAATTAGTTATGGATGAAGCGGTAAAAATAATTAATTTTATCAAATCACGACCACTACAATCCCGATTGTTCTCATTATTGTGTGAAGATTATGGCAGCAAACATAAAACACTGCTGCTTCATACAGAAGTGCGATGGCTGTCTCGGGGTAAAACTTTAACAAGGCTATTTGAGCTTCGAGTCGAGCTACAAATGTTTCTTTCAGAAAATTCTTTTAATTTGAAAGACCGTTTGTCTGATAAAAATTGGTTATTTCGACTTTCTTTTATGGCGGATATCTTTCAAAAACTGAACGATTTAAATTTATCATTGCAAGGTAAACAAACAACAGTGTTCCAGGCCTGTGACAAAATTACTGCCTTCAAAAGAAGATTTTTGGATTAATTGTGTCAGAAAGAGAGAAATAGAAAGCTTTACGTCACTCAGTGAGTTTGTTAGCGATAACGACTCAGATATGTTCCAAGATGATGTATTTGAAGAATTGAGCGAATATCACTTCGATGCATGCATCTTTTGAGAAGTATTTTCCTGGAGAACAGAACAGAAAAATGAAAATGAATTCATGGATTCATAATCCTTTTTTATCAAACTTAGAAAAGCCTGAAAGTATGTCGAACGAGATATATGAATCTCTTTTAGTAATGTCATCAGACACATCTATGGAGTCCCTTTTTAAAACGACGCCTCTCAACATTTTTGGTGCAGAATCCGTGTTGAATATCCAATGCTTGCCTAAATGGCTCTTAATATTTTTCTCCCGTTCCCGACAACACATTTGTGCGAAACAGGATTCTCAATATATGCAGCCACAATAACAAAATACCGCAATAGACTGGACGCCGAACCTAATATGACACTTCAAAATATGTCCTCTATCAAACCCGATATCAATCAATAGATAAAAAATAAAAACAGTTTCATACTTCCCATTAATTAGATTTTTTTTATTGTCTTCTATTATTATAAGTACTTGTTATGTAACTGTTACATTGTACTTTAATTATGCTTTAATTAACGAATACACTTTCAAAACTATTGTTTTATTGTAGGGTTACATCACCAAAAGAGATTGAGAACCGCTGCCCTAAATATTGTGATTTATTCTGTTAATAATTTTATATTACATATTAGGTGACATAGTTAATAACTTTATTGAAAGGTATTTTTGCATAAGTTAAAACGAAAACTAATATTCTTTTTGCCCGTGACTTCATCTGTGTAAACTACACGATGTTTTCCAATGGGAATGAGTTTTCTTTTCCAGAGTTGGTTACTTTTGTTGCAATAGGTAGGTAGGTATAATGAACTGTTATTATTGTGTATGGATGAACGAACGGATTTTGTTGAAATTTCGTATACCTATAGTCACAGATAACGTAATAGTACTATAGTTAACTAATATCTAGATTAATAGGACACTTTTTATACATAGGACACGGCAGATGAAATCTCAGACAGAAGCCTGATAACTTGATTGATAATACCTACTTAAAAAAATAATTTTCATTTTGTGTATTTCTCAATTTGTACATTGTGTTTTATTTTTGTTCTAGATATTCGGCCAAGTCACCTCCTTGTGTGCCTAATTGCAGTCATAACGTTAATGATAAGCATTTTTATTGTAATTGGATATTGCATATTTTCACGCAGTATTTTTATAAAACTAACAACAAAGAGGATCAAGACGCTTTCATTTTAAAACACTGTGGAATAACAAAATCTAACAGGACGCCACCCACGAGTTGGACAACGTAAACCAACGCAACATATTACAAAATTATTTGTGCACAAAAGTAGCAGCGTCAAATTATTACGTGTTTGCCAGAAAACTTTTATCCGCATATTAAATATTACTGCTCAGAGAGTTAAAAGTGTCTCGAACCTTTGTTGCTACAGGATCTGTTGTTAAAAGAGGTGAAGATCACACTTCTGCGAAAAATGTACACAAATTTATGGCAGTCAAACAGTTTATAGAATCGTTCCAATGTTTAGAATCTCACTACTGCCGCTCCTCCATCACTAGGAGAGACTTACAATCTACTTTAAATATTAGGAAGATGTGGAAAATGTACATTGAGCAGTGCAGTCAAAATACTAAAGTCAAAGAGAGTTACTTCAGAGCAATATTTAATAGATGCTATAATCTGGGTTTTGGGAGACCCCGTACCGACACTTGCTCAAAATACACCCAATTGTTAGAAAAACTCAAAATGTCTACAGATCCTAATGAAAAGGTAACTTTAATGGCTGAGAAAAGATTGCACAATTTAAAAGCAAAAGCATTTTATCGATTATTAAAAGAAAGAAAAGAATCCATGGCCGTTTTCTCTTTTGATTGTCAAAAAAATCAGGTACTTCCGAAAATACCTGATCAAGCTGCATACTACAGCCGCCAGTTGTATATTTACAACTTTACTATCGTACAATCAGTTCCTGGGAATACCTTGGGTAAATATAACGTAACGTTATATACGTGGACTGAAGACAAGCTCCGCAAAGGTGCTAACGAGATCGCGTCGGCCGTGTATGACAGATTAAAGACCACAATATTTAGCCGAAACATTAATACCATTCGATTGGTAGCGGACGGTTGTGGCGCGCAAAATAAAAACTCAATAATGATCAGTATGTGTGCCACTTGACTAAGTCGTGCACCACCATACAAAATTTACCAAAGTAGTTACACTTGACACTGAAGCGAATATTACGAGCAGTCATGACGCCGAAAGAACTCAGGTGATTGAATTCAAGCGACAAATATGCAGACTCTGTCCACCAAAACTAAAAAGGAAGACTAACTACGCTTGTGTTAGTTGTATACAGGCAATCCCCCCCAAGGATCGAAGCCTTGTCGTGGCGGGGGGGCTCAGTACCTGGGGTGCAATACAGCACCCTGGGGAAGCTAATTGGTCCATTTAGGCTGCTCTCCATACTCTCCCATATAAGAGAGTGCTCTAGACGCAGTAACCGCAGGCATTGCCGGTACTAACCCTATTGGCGTGTTTGTTGAAATCGTAATCCGCGGGAGGTGTCGATGTTATGTCTATCGGCCTATGATCGTGGACCGAGGGTCATGCCTTAATTGACCGGGCCGCGAGGAAGAAAACCTCTATAAAAAATTACCCCAAGCCAAGGTGTAGAGCCGTTCCAAGGGCTGAATAGCACAGGGGTCTGTCTGTGTCGCGAACGGTTCCAGCTTTGGGTGCTGTGACAAGGCCCATCGTAGTTGCCTAGCCACGTCGGAGCGGCGTAACGGCGTGGTGGTCTGTTTATATCGTCCGCTTCTCGTGGGATCAGATATGAGCTTACTTACTAAAAACAAAAACTTAGAAGTTACGATGGAGGGCTGTAAAGGCCAAATCGATGTAGATGGTGGTATTGGTTCTTCTAAGAGCCACACGGTAAAGGGAAGAGACCCTTCTAAGGGCCATTTAGAGGTTGATGGGGGTCCTTCTCAGGGCCAAAGTATTGGTTCTTGTCCGGTGGCCGTATTGTCCTCGGATGACCTGTCGGATACACCTCAGGTGCGGGCGTCTCGAAAGAGGACGTCCTCATTGTTTTCCGTGCCTTCAATCTCGGGCACGAACACGGAGGGGCCCTACGCGGCCAAGGTACCATCTGCCAGGAGGACGTAAGAAGGCGGTAGGAACGTCGATTGGGGTTGTGGAAAGTGGGTCTGACACAGCTGGGTCTGAAATAATCGACAGCCTCGACTCGCAGGCGCTACGGGCTCAGGCAGGTAAAGGGCTCTCCTGCATTCTCGAGGTTACTGCGAAATCGCGAAAACTAAAAGGAGAGTTCGTCTGCCGGATTAGAAAGTCGGCTACTGAACTGCGGGAGGTGATGGATGTCCTCGCCAGTCGTACCGAGACAGAAGAAACACGGCGGCTGCGAGCGGATAACGGCCGCTTAAGAATGGAGCTCGAGCAGCTCAAGGCGGAGGTCAAGGCCTTACGATAGGGGTTTGCTGAGGCAAAGGCGGAGGCGGCTGCTGCTGCTAGGGACGCAGCGACAGCTGGGGCTACAACATCGACAGCTCCATCGCCAATGACATCTGGAGTGATTGTGGAGGAGATTAAACGCTCTCTCGCACGGTCTGTCTAGGTGAAATGATGAGCGCCCGACTCGCTGGCATAGAAGACCGCCTTCTTCCAGCGCCGCGCATCCGCCCGCCTCTAGGAGTGGAGGCCAAGAGGGTAGTGGCTACTGAGACCGTTGCTGCACCGTCAAAAGTGGATCCGGCATCGACAGAGGCACGTGCGCCTACTAAGCGGTAAAAGGCTAAAGCCAAAAAGTCCGCGAAGCCGGTTGCCTTGGAGACATACGTGCCGACTTCACCAGTTCCAGAACCGATAGCCGGAGTTGCGCCGAAGGAGATTCCGCCCGCCGCTACCATGGAGGAAGCCTGGACAACGGTAGTCAAAAAGGGGAACGACAAGGGAAAGGGCACAACACACCTCGTCCCCAGGTCTCAACCAGGCCCACCCTTAAGGCCCCAGTGAAGACTGTGCCCGCTGCCCCTACCCAGAAGACGGCAGCAGCGCTTGTGAAGGCCAAGCAGAAAAGCCAAGCTGAGCTCAGAGCCTCTAGGACGGCGGCGATGTTGCTTACTATGAAGCCCACTGCAGCTAAAAAGGGAGCTACATACAGCTCCATACTGGCTATAGCGCAAAAGGAAGTCGATCTGGTCGAGCTCGGGATCGATAGGTTCTTCTTCCGCTCGACTGCTACAGGGGCCCGAATGTAGGAGATTTCGGGCTCTGAAGGGAGCGATAAGGCCGACAAGCTTGCCTGCAACTTGTCGACAGTGTTGGCTGAGGTGGCGGATGTGTCCAGGCCAGTGAAACGCGTCAATCTTCGAATCGCAATATGCCTACAGTGTTCCAAGCCTTTGTGCATTAACTGTCAATAAATTGTACACATATTAAACCATCGTTAGAATTTTTATATTCTATTATGATCAGTATTTTGTTTGTTTTTTATGTTCATTATACTTTAAACTTAAAGATTATTACATTGATTTTTGCTAAAAACTTTGTTTAAAATAAAAGTTTGCTCCTTAAGTGATCTCAGGTAAATTTGGACTGAAAATTGTCTTACAAAGTTTACTTGCTGTATAACATAAGAAAATAAATAAATATTGCTCACATATATATTTTAGTTTGGTATCCCCAGAAAATAATAAAATATTTATATGATATTAATTATATTAAAGTAAGTTTTTTAAATAAATTAGTCCTAGAAGATAAGCGCGGTCTGTCTCACAGACCGCTGCGTCCATAGTAGTGTGATAAGAATATGACCTTTTTTTAGTTTATTTTTTTTTTTACCTTTTTAACAGGAGTAAGAGTCGTAAAAAAAACACTGGTCTTATTACTTAAAAAAATAAAGAAATATATACAACTAACATTACCCCTTTTTAAATTTTCAATTCCATATACCCGGTTTTCATTTCCGGTCTAGTAATGATGCAACCGGTCTGTTGCATCATTACTATCCATCTATATATACATCGTAAATATAAATAGTAGACTAAGGCAATTCAGGGACTAAAGTAAGTATACATACACAAGTCTAAATACAAAAATTTGTCATATCATAAAAAAATTTTGATTATAAAAAATCTCCAAATGGGACCGAAAAAGTAGAACCACCCACAAACATTGGTCAGAGGAAACTCTTTTTCTCATTCAGTTATGTGATTTTTTAATAAAAAAATGTGTTTTAGCCCATATTCCCTACGAGGTAGGCAGAGTCACAAGATTGGGTGCCCCACCCACGACTAGCCGAAGACACTAGGTCCCACAATGTTAGGTGGCAAACCTATCGCCAACCAGTCACATATCCAATCAGACATTATTTTATTTAAAAATTGTAAATATACATTTCCTAATTTTGTTTTGTACCCTGACCCGAGGATCAAACCCAGAACCTCTAGAAGTCCAAACCGACGCCGGACCACTAGACCACAGAGGCTATTTTTAATATTTCATTTTATTGTTTGAGTAATAATGGCTCTAAGCCAAGCTGCTATTGATTGATGATTAAAGCCATATCTGTCTGATAATGAAAATATACCAAACACATGCAACATTGATGAACCAAACCAAACAAATAATTAAAGAAATCAAAACTGTTCTACTTGCCCATACATAAAAATATGTAAAAACACATATTTCCCTGTGTTGGTCCAGGCTCCTTTGAAGAATAGATTATCTGCCTTCCTGTGCCAGGCAGCTCGTAAAAGGCGGGCATAGGCTTACCGTTACAAACACCGTGATATCTGACTAGGTGGTAGAGTTTTGCAGCGACTCACCCGGATTGGTACCACCGCCTTACCTATTCCTGCCGCCATAATGTTATGACGTGTTCCGCTTCGGAGGGTAAGGTAGCCGGTTAACTTTCTTTTGCTCGAGGCCTAACATCCCGGCCTCTGGTTGGCAACGCACCATTACCACCTTTGGTGTCTCTAGGCGGTGAGAATTTCTTACCATCAGGAAATCCGTCTGCTTGTTTTCCTTTCAATGTCATAAAAAAAAACATATTATGTTGTTTTGGGTGCCAATATGCCTCAAATGCTCAAACAAGACTAGGCTTTTTAGGACCTGCAACTTTTTTAGTTAAGAACATTTAATGAGTATTTCTTGGGTAATTCTGTGGAAAACGCTAATGCAACATTTTATTTTAAAATGCTGTGTTTAAACTAAAATGTGGTTAAGAATAATCTTAAGACCAGATATTTTAATGAAAAATCAACAATTTCACTATTTGTCTGTCAATTTTTTAGTTTTTACATGTTTAAGTAATATGCCTCAAATGCTCAAACTAGCTACGTTTTCACTTTTGGCTCAAGCTTAAGCTTTTTAGGACCTGCAACTTTTTGACTTATCAAATTTAATGAGTATTCAATTTTTTTTCATTAACATGTTAGCCACCAAAAGCAAAAATTGAAAAATTTCATTTTTTCAACTTGAAGCACAAAGATGTATCTTGGCTAGATATGGAAAAATATATTACTTAGAATCATGTAAGTAGAAGAGTTCTGTAGAAAAAAATTAAAAACCCTATGCGGTCACCAGTGAACTATGAGGAGCTATAAAGTCAATAAATTAAAAACAATTACCAAGGCACCAGCAATGTCACACCTCCGGTTACTCTCACTCCTTAATCAGCCTCACCAACAATAACATTTATATTTTTTTTTCCTCAAAAATTAAATTTTAGTATTCACCTACACCATTAAAGGAATCTATATGCCATATGCCAGCAGTCAATGTATAATGAATCTAAGTAAGGTAGGTCACCGGTGACCGATATGGAACCCCCATGTCGGTCACCGGTGTGTTAATATTCCTTGATTAAATATTCTAAAACATGTAAGGAATATTTCCTCCAAAATGATTTTTATGGATCTCATTTTCTAAATGTGTTTTAGATGTTTATGTGCTTTCGTTCTAATAAAGAGTATAATACAAGGGTAGATCCAAAAGTTCGTGGCCTAACCTACATGGAGCTATGACATCTTTTTAAAATCTACCGTCATTTATTAGTATGTGTCATATTGATTTATTGTGCGCAGTTTCATTCCGATACTGCACAATATAAATTTTCAATGATTATTTGTTTTAAGGCAATCTGATGCAATTTTCAATAATGGAGAAAATTGAACACCGTGCAGTCATTAAGTACCTCAATAAAAAAAGGCCTATCACCAAAAGACATCCATCAAGATATGGTGAGCACTTTGGGAGAGTCTGCTCCATCGTATTCCAGTGTTAAGAAGTGGGTTGCTGAGTTTAAGCGCGGTCGTGAGAGCATTAAAGATGATCCTAGGAGTGGAAGGCCTACATCCTCTACCACAAAAGAAAACATCAATAAAATTTGTGACCTCGTACTGGGTGACCGACGTTTGACCATTGGTAAGATAGCTGAGATAACAAACGTTAGTTATGGCCGGGTGCAACACATAATAAAGGAAGAGTTGGGGTTCCATAAGGTTTCTGCTCGCTG
>NJDC01014859.1:0-18618 GCA_002245475.1 Calephelis virginiensis
CGTATACCTTTATCGTAGATATTTTAGGTACAGAAATGTTGAAGCTGAATGACTTTTAAAAAAAGGCCGGGACTAAAATAAGCTATTGTCGGCGATAACAGAATACTTTCTTAGTAGTCTCTAAGACTTAGATCGATTTGGATATTTTGGGATATCTCAAAAGATAAGCAAATCTCTTATGTATGTACCACGCACTCAACCGGGTAGAAAATAGACCTACTCGTTAACTTTGTGTCGTAAATATGAGAAAGAAAAGATTTGTGCGACAAAAAGGACTTTTCCTTAACAATTGATGAGAGGCAAAATGGGACTCAGAAGAAACTTAGCAAAACAAAACAAAAAGTATTTTTAACATTATGCGACTCCGTAAATAATGAACAGCAATTTTAATTATTCTCTTTCACTAGAAGAGGAAAAGGATGGGGTTTAAGAAGCGTAACACTAATTTTTCATTATTCACTATCTCAAATATTAGGTCCGTTACATTAATTCGGAATTTCGTTACATAATTTCGGTTAGAATAAAAAATCGAATGCAGCAAATTCAAACCAGTCTACCATAGTACAACTGCAATTTTTTTACGGAATTTGTTAGAATTTGCTTTGGATGAAATTTTGTTTTCATTTCTCGAATATAGGTATATGGCAGGTCTTAATTTTAGACGTAACCGAAAATACGTTGATTATCAAAAATAAGCCTATGTCTTCAATTGGATGTTTTAAAACTTTTTTAAAATGTGTATTTATTACATTAGTATCTTCACGCCCATATCCCCGAAGTGATAGGCAGAGGCACAACCAGGGCACCCACGACTATCCAAAGACACTAAGTCCCACAATGTGATAGGTGGCAAGCCTATCGCCAACCGGGCAAATGTCCTATCCGAACAACATTTTTTTGTTAGAAAATTGGAAAACCCAATTTCCTTTTTGTTGCCCGACCTGGGATTCGAACCCGGGAGCTCTTGCAGTCAAGTGCAACACACAAAGGCGATATATTACATTAGTAATAATTGTAGGAACTGCATAATGAAATAGTATACAAACAGATATTCATGGTATATGTATCGGAGCTGGGATAGTAAACATTGTAACGTAGTGGCTTAGCTACCATCCACCACTATGTTAACAGAAAAATGAATAAACAAACAGTCAAACTTGCTTAAGTTTGGCTGTTGGTAGGGAATCCTGTTGATTTGAGGTTAAAATAATTATTAGTTAAAGAATAAACATTATAATACAAGATAAGAAATATAAAGAAATATATTTGACATCTTCAAATTAGTCATTACTGTCATGGAAGATGTCAAAAATGGTAAAATTTAGTGTATTTGCGGGTTATTCTACTTTGTAAAATGAAACAAGACAAAGGCAAGAATAAACGTAGCGAGCAGGTTGTTGCAGGGCTCTATCTCGACACCTATATTACTGTCAAATGAAAATGTGGTTGTAGGTATAAGGTTTTTTTTTGTCTGTTGTTTTGGAGAGCTGTTACCTATACAGGTATGCCAGCCCTATGAATGCTTAAGAAAACCAATTATTTATGTAATTAATTATATAAGAACATTTCAAATAATTCCTTCGCTGCATCTCCATTTGGGTGTGATAAAATATAAACAAAAGCTCCTACATCAAATTTATTGATATTGTAATTTCTAAGCGGTAAACTTCTTTCATCGCAATATTACACATTCTATCAACAAGTTCTGGACATCCTCTACTATGTTACATGTCTCACAATTAGGTGAATTTACTTTTTTCATTAGATACCCAAACTTATTGGTAAGAGTGTCCAGATCTTAAACGATGAGCTATAACAATGTGATTTCGAGAAACTTTACTGTTTGCAAACCCTGGTATCGGAGGAGGCTGACACTGAATAGCTATATACCAGATCCCCTTCAATTTACTTCTTCTATCATAATCTTCTCTATATATGTTGCAACATGTATGCTTACATTTACTATTTCCGTGTAATGTGGAATAATGTTAATGTCAAATCCCTCCGATACAGCTTATTTTACCAATCTATCAGCCTCCTCGTTACCACTCAATCCTATATGCGATGGAATCCATTGCAACCGCACATGCACTGATTTGTAGTTGACATAATTAAATCTTTTTAAAATTTCATAAGCTATCGGTACACCTCTTTCTCCAGAGACGCATCGAGCTATACGCTGTAAACCACTTTTAGAATCAGTAAGTATAACAAATTTATGATTTCTAAAATTATTTATGGTTTCTATATGTTTCAGTGGTTGTGCCATTGTAACTAGTTCCATAGACATTATAGATATACAAGTTTGATTTTTGAACTTTGCGGAGTATTTTAGAGCAGGAATATGAAATGCAGCCCCCTGGCCATATTTGTTTTTAGATACGTCCGTAAATATCTGAATATGCCCTGTGTAATTTTGGAAAAGTTCTTGTAAAACTTCACATCTAAGCTTATCCGCATTATAAGTTATCTTTGATTGAATAACACATTTCAAGTCTTGTTTAATTATACAAATGATTTCTGTACTAGAAATCTATTTACATAGTGAAACATGTCCAAAATATCGGCAGAATTTACATTATGTTAGAGACAATCATTATATATGTTGCAAAGTGATGGTGTTTTTCTTTTCAACCAGAATCTTAAATTTAACTTAGCATCTAAATTTTCCAAAGTCTCTGTGATAGGGTTATTGGTCCAGGACTTAAATTTTACAAAATGTTTATAACCTAAAAACATTCGTCTAAAGAATAGTGGGTGTAAACACAGCTCACACTCCATAATGTGTATAGGGGTGCTCCTAATAAATCCCCCTATTATCCTCATGGCTTGATTTTGCACCTTGTTAATCTTCTCAACATGAAATTTAGCACTACAATCATACAAAAAACTAACATAACCTATCCTGCTTCTAACTAAAGATATGTGTTAAGTCCTCCAATGTTTAGGGTGCATACCCCAGCATGGGCCAGATAAAACCTTAAGCAAATTTAGAAATTTCGTAGTCCTTTCTGTGATTTAGTTAATATGCTTAGCCCAGCGTAATGATTTATTTAGCCATAAGCATAGATATTTAATGTTATCTACTGAAGTCAAAGTTCTGTCATTAACTTTAATTTTAATATCTTATCTTTTGGGTGAAGTAGTGAATAAACATATTCTAGTTTTAGTAGTAGACAGTTCCAAACCAAGATTTTGCAAAAGGTCAACAATATCATTTGATGCCCTTTGTAATTCAGCGGAACTATAATCTATATTTTCATGGCTCAAAAATAAAACGAAATCATCTGCATACTAGGATATCATTACGCCTTCATTTGCATTACATATATTATATGATGTAGCTATATAAAATAGTAAAAGTGATTTTCTGTAAATATTATAATTATTTAAATAAATGGAAGTTTTACTATCGAGCAAAGTTTCGCTCAATATAGCAATATGAATTTCTTATGATAAATTAGACAATCAAAATCACTTAGCTTAGGTTGAATACTTTGATCATTCCACTGAATAATGCTCATATCGTGCTTTCTAGACTGTCTATCCATTGTAAATATCCATAAGTTTTTTAAAAATGTCTCCGTCCCTTAAAACACTGAGAAATGCTTCTTTACATTCATCAATAATTACTCTTTCTAAACTCATCATTTTGTTTTCTAATTTATCCTCCGTTAAGATAATGTTTTTTATTTCCTTCCACAGTCTCTTAAATTCAAAATTTCGTTTCGTCATTTCGTTTACGCCTTCTGGGTTGTTCCACTGACACCGAAGGGCCCATAGCAACATTTGCAGCTTCTTCCATTGGGATTTCCATACTTTTTGTTTTGCCTTTGTTTGGTTTCTTTTTCTTAGGATTCTGATTCCGTCTGTGCTCTATATTTACGATTTCATCCCCAGAAGAGTTGCTTGTCCCTAAAAATCTATGTTTTTAACGACATCACTATAAGTTCTGCTTACAGATAGAATCTCAAATTGACATACATGTTCTATTTCTATGTCCTCCCTCTCATTCTCTTTATCTAGTATTTTCTCTTTTTCCAACTTTTTCTCTTTTAGATACACTTGTAATGCTTCTTTATAAGCAATGTTCTCTTTACTCATAATTATTCGTATTTCGTTTTCCTTCCAATATACAGGACATAACTTGTTAAGTGCCATGTGTGAACCTTTGCAGTTTGGACATTTAAATTCTACTGTCTCACAAGTGGCATGCTCGTTTCCACATTTTGGATATATATCTTTTTAATCGTCTAAAATCTTCTGAAGTGTCCAAACTTCCAACATCTAGAACATTGAGTGACAGGAAACATGAATCTCTCAACTTCAAATCTACATCCACATGCATGGACATATGACGGACAATATGGCTTTTGAAATCTTAGTCTTACAATTTCACTTTCCACCCATTTCCCATTTTTGTCCATCGTCTTTATTCTTTTTACTGAGACTACGTCATCATCCAGATCCAAAAAGAATCCTGAAAACCTTAAAATCAATTTATCTTCCCACTTTTACTCTCACAACTTTTAAACGGCTCAACCGACTTTCATGAAACATGTCTAACAATACTTGCAAATAAGTTATGTTTAATACAAAAAAGACTAAATTGAAATCACTGCATTCGTTCGGGAGTTATGACGCTACTGACAGACAGATACTCAGACAGGCAGACACGTTAAGTTTGACGTGACGTAACACCTTTTTTGCGTCGGGGATTAAAATGCTATTATTTTAAGGTAATGCAAGCAACTGTTTTATAGAATAAACAAAAACATTTGTAAAAGCCAGCAAAACCAAACGTTATAAATAGTCTCAACATTTTCATTTCATTTAGCGATTTCATTTAGCGATAGTCATTTTTAGCGAGCTTTAAGCGCTTACATATTTTCTGGAATCAAAAAACAAGGTCGTTATGAAACTGCTTTTTGCTCGGTGGAGTTTCAGATCGTGATAATATTTTACAGCAAATCCTCTAAAAGAACCGATGTGACAAGTTTGTCGCGTAAACTGAAATTTACGAGCGGCATGCATTGTAACGAATGCACAGTACGCCCCCGCGCAAATGCAATTTAGGAAACACTGCACAGGTAGGTTCAGTAGTGGCCCACTTCAGATCTAGTAATTTCACTTACTTCATTTTAATTTCACTAGTTACGTATTGTTGTGTAGCAGTTTGTTGTTTGGAATTTACAACCTTATCTATGTCTTCACATTTTTAAATGAAGAAACACTTCCACTGTTTTACGTATCACTTATAATTTAGTACTTTTAATTCCACTACCAGGAGCAGTTTAAGTTCTATTCCTGATGATGCTGTCATAAGCGAAACCGGTAGGCTATTTATAAAACAATGAATTACAAGCGATAAGTTGTACCAAGCGCCGACGATGGATAATATCAAATTAATCTATTTCTGTCACCATAAGATGTTAGGTTAGGTTGGCAATTTATGAAAACTCTGGTGTATAGTTTATCACAGAGCCATCATGCCAGCGCTAAGGCAGGTATCATTTTATAGTCTCGCTTAGCCTCAGGCCTGAAAGAGTATGGTTTGATTGGTCCCAGACTGCTCTCGTTCCGTATTAAGCTGGGAGTCACGCGAGTTTTTGTGGTAGCAACCTATGCTCCAGTCAACTCGTCGTCAACTTATGACCTGGAAAAGTATTGGGATTCTGTGAGGGCTCTTCTGGATATGTCTGAAAGAAATGAAAAAGTGATTATGTGTAGTGACTTGAATGGCTGAGTGGGGACAAGACGGGACGGTTACGAGGCCGTTCTTGGACCCTTTGGTAATAAGAGAGTGAATGATGCTGGTAAGCATATTGTAGGTTTATGAGTGGAAAGAAATCTTCTTGTGTCTAACACCATGTTTCAGCATAAGGACATACATACGTATATTTTGAGAGGGAATGATCAAATGAGTATGATAGATTTGATTTTGCTTGATAATCGCCTCCGAAAGTGTTTAATGAACACAAGAGCCTTCAGAGGCACAACTCTTAACACGGACCACTACTTGGTTAGTCAGTTTAGAACAGACCCTGTGTAAGAAGTGGAGGCACTGGCGAGTACGTATTCCAATTGGAAGGCTTGAAAGGACTAAGAGTGTAAAGTTGCAAGAACCAAGTGTAGGAATCATGTATGAGAGTCAAGTCCAAGACAGGCTGAATAGTGTGTCCCAACCGGACTTAGACGTGGATGACTGTTGGAATGTTTTGAAAGATAGTATGGTTGATGTTGCGAAAGAGGTACGTGGGAGTGCAAAGATGCACAAGTCTATGAATGGTGACGCATGGTGGGATGAGAAGGTAAAAGCCTCCGTTGAAAGAAAGAAGAAAGCTTGGCTAGACTATGTAGCATGTTTGCAGTCGAATGACAGAATGAAAGATTTGAAGAAAAAAATGTATCGTTGTTGCAATAATATCACCAAACACTTAGTGAAAGAGAAGCGTGAAAGGGAAAGGATGAAACTAGAAGAGAGGTTAGCTAACAACTTCGAGATTAACAACACATTTTTTTGGAGGGACGTTAAGAAGTCTCGGAATTGTTCGTCTGCCTCCAGTATGAAAAGAATTAAGACTAAGAGTGGTGATATTCTTGCGAACACGCATGACGTGTTATAACAGTGGAGTGAATTTTATGGAGATATTTATGAATGTGCCCACGATGCTGCTGCTGGTTCCGGGTACTCAAATGACTCGGAAGTAGCGGAGGTATCTGACGGCGTCATGATGGAAGAAGTTAAATGGGCGATAAGAAGTATGACATATGGTATCGCTGCGAGAGTTGATATGGTTACAGCTGAGATGATCAAACTTGGTAGTCCTTCCGTCCGGGACTCATTTTGGGTTCTTTGTAACACACTTTGGAAGATCGGCAGAGTACCCAAAGACTGGCGACGTGCGCTCATTGTGCCCTTGTACAAAGGCAAGGGTTCACGCGTGGACTGTACAAGTTTTGTGGCCATTAGTTTGATCAGTTTTGCATCAAAAGTGTATGGAAAAATAGTTGAAAGAAGGATGCAAGGGATGTCCGATGGAACATTGTAGGAGGCTCAATGTGGTTTCAAGTCTGGAAGAAGATGTACGGATCAAGTATTTTCACTTCGCAACATTGTAGAGAAGCATCTGGCTGTGGGTCAGAGGGTTTTTTGCGATTATGTGGATCTCGAAAAAGCGTTTGATAGGGTTGTACGTAAGGAAATTTGGGACATTTTACGAGTTTGCGGGATAGTCAGATCCCTGCTGCGTGCGGTGCAGTTAATGTATTTAGACTATAAAAGAATACGTTCGGATGGATGGCAGCATATTGCCGTGGTTTAATCTTAATATTGGCGTCAAGCGGAGTTGTGTGTTGTCAGCACGCTTGTTTATCTTATATTTGGACAAATATCGTCAACGGTTAAGATCATTGTATGTGAGAATGCGTATGGGTGACCAAGTGGTGAACTGCCTGCTTTATGCAGATAATGCTGTACTTTTGAGCTCCACACCATCTGAGCTGCAAACATTGGTCACAGTTGTGGAAGAAGATTATAAAGAAAGGGGCTTACATTTGAATGCGATGAAAACCCAAATAATGGTGTTTGAAAGAGACGTAGCCAGAACGGATGTAAGAGTTTTGGTTAATGATGTAGTGCTGGAACAAGTGAATAAAATTGTATATTTTGGTTTTGCTTTTAGCAGGGTTGGAAGGTACACCGCGGATGTAGAGAGGAGAGTGAGTGCAGGGAATAGTGTGAATGGGGCGTTGGGTAAGCTATTCCAAAGCGAGGTTTTGAGTCAAAAAGCTAAACTCGCTTTGCATAATTCTGTACTTATTCCAACGTTATTGTATGGAAGTGAGAGTTGGGTATGTCAGAAAGAGCATGAAAGTAGGATAAAAGCAGTCGAAATGAGAGCATTACGGAAAATCCGTGGTGTAACGCTCGTTGACCGCATTCGTAACAGTGAGATCTGAGAAAGAGTCGGATTGAAAGAAAGTGTTAGTTTTAAAATGCGAAAGGGCATGGTCCGCTGGTTCGGTGATGTGCAAAGAATGACAGATGAAAAAAACAGACAAAGCAGATATACAATGCGAATGGGGATGGATGTAGATACCCGGGGAGACCAAGGCTGACATTTCACGATCAGATTAATCGGATTTTATCCGAGGGTGGTGTCAAGAGTTGCTAGGGTTAAATTGCACAAGATTTTGTTGACCCTAAAATGAAATTTCAGACAGGAGATTTTCGATTTCAGACACAAGTTGGTTCCAGCTCTCAGTGACATGTTCTCGAGATATGTTATGGCGGCCAAAGTGTAAGGCTTCCCCAGTATCATCTGAATAACAACGAGTGTTACTTATTTGCAACAACTCATTGATATGCAGAAGTAACAGAGTAGGAGAAATCACACAGCCTTGGGGAACACAAGCATTGACAAGCTTGGACTCCGAGCACATGCCGTCGATAACGACCTAAATGCTGCCCTCCGTCAAAAAACTAGTGACAATCCTAAGAAGGAAGCTTCGATAGAAGCGCCTTGTGCCACACCCGATCAAAGGCTTTCGCTATGTCCAAACTGACAGCCAATGCTTCTCCCTTGCTTTCGACTGCTTGCGCCCATCGGTGTGTTAAGTAAACTAAAATGTATTAAGTAAGTAAAATAAAAGACCACCAGCTGAACGACCACGACGAAAACCGTATTGACGGTCATTCAACAGTTGATGCTCCTCTAGATACCTTAAGAGCTGGAAGTTGTTAAAGATTCCATAACTTTGATAAACAAGGAAGTTATAGCTATAGGCCGGTAATGAGACGGATCTAAGCGGTTATCTTTTTTTGAGATCGGGTGGACTAAAGCGGTCTTCCATGAATTCGAAACAATGCCTGATGAATAGGAGAGCCGGCAGAGTCACGTTAAAACCAGTGCCAGCTCAGGAACACACGCTATAAGAACAATCGGAGTTATACCATCGGGCCCACTCGACTTGTTGACGTCCAATGAAATAAGTGTTCTACGCACTAAACTCTGCAGAAACTTCATTTCAGGCATAGACACTTCACACCGCGAGATGGTTGGCGGCGTGTTTCCATAGTCATATAATGTCGAGTTGGAAGCAAAAAGGGAGCTTAGAAGTTCGGCTTTCTCTTTCGCATTATAGGCCAGCGAGGCATCACTCTGGTGTAAAGCTGGTAAAGATGTCTTCGCGATATTTCCTTGGACAGCCTTGGCGAGAGACCAGAACGCTCTTGTTCCCGAAGATATATATAATTAAAGAATAGTATGAAAATATAATAAAAATATATATAAAATAATATAAAACTAAAATTAAAGTCGATTTACTGTAGTTTTATTGGATTTGAATTGAATTTAATTGTATAAAATAATAACCTGAAATAAAAAAAAAAACAGAAATTCACATCAATAGATGACAAACATGTTAAAATTGTGTCGTTAACCAGAGATCTTAAGTCTCTCACAAAGTATATTTGGTTGTGACTACCCTCGCAATGGAAAATGACAATGCGAGCACTCATGTCATAGCAACAGCTTGTCGTAGGGTTCTTTTATCTATTATGACTAACAGCAACAAGAAAGAATCCACATGTCTAAATTATTGAATGACATAATAGCCTCAAGCTCGGTATATTCGTGTGGTAATAATAGCTAATAATGTGACAAAAACATTCGAACTATTAACCACTAAATAAATAACATACTCATAGTCATATATAGATAGTCAATCATTACTCGTAAAACTCGAATAATAATACCTATTAAGATCCAGAATATTAATTAAGACATCCTTTCTTTGGTTCACATTTGATGAAAAATAACATATTTACTTTTCAGTGCTGTCAAAATGAATGAAATTAATTCCAAAGTCTACGTCAGAAAATTCGTAACGAACAGAGATGTCAAACTTTGACAGGCGAATAAAACATGGCGTCTCTGAGGCTTACCAAATGTTCAGGGAATAATCTCGAAATTGCCTTTCAAAATGCGTAAATTAGGTTGTTTATTCCGTGAAGCTTACAATGAAATATTGGATACAAAAATAGCAGTGAGTGGAAAAGTTTCTTCGAATAAATCTCATTGCGTTAATCGAGACGAAATTAATTTAATGAGGCGCTAGTGACAAGGCTATAGGACCTTATTTTAATTTAAAATTTAATTTACGATTTGAGGCGACAGGTTAACGTCATTAATGTTTTTGACAGATATCAAAGAAAAAGTTTCGAATTTGAAGCTAACACACACTTTTGACGTTTTATATCTAAAGCATTATCTATTTTTCGGGTAGAGAATGAGTATATCTCTGTCTTTTGTATAAAATGATAAGTTTACACGGTGTTCAATAAAAAAGTGATTTTCAGATCATCCATTTTTGAATGAGCGCTACTTCAAACCATTAAAACTAATAACCAGTTTTAACGTTTCATTGTTGATTACTGACTCTATTTCATGTGAGATGTGTATTAAATTTATAAAATACATGTGAAATTATGGAAATGATTCGTCATGAAGATGTTGAAAGAGTGAAAGTGGTTGGTTAATTTTATAAGATTAAAATCGTATTAAGTGAGAAAGGACAAGATTATTCTTAAATTTATAATTACAACAAACGCCAAGTAGTAATCGTCAATTGCAACACAAAATCCCCATTTCGCCACATGCGAAAACGCAAGCAACTTGTATTGTGTAAATTGTTCTCTTATTAAATGTTATGTTAAGCAAGAAACGTAGGATGAAAATATGAATTTGTTAATAGAGAAAAGTGCGTTTTTAAATTCGAATGATTTCATAAAAAGGATTTTATTAGTGTACCTACTTATTTTTTTATTTGTACCTCGTAAAGGTAAAAGAATGCAACAAACCGAAAGTGCAAACTCATTACATGATACTTGGCCATTTAATTAATTAATTCACGATTTTAAATTAAATAAATAATGTATTCTTCTGTTTCTGTAGTAGGTACTAATTATTCGATCCGAAGAGAAAAATACAGTGTTTTTATGTTACAACTTAAAATTGTTAAAAGATTAATTAAAACGATAAATTGAAGTAAATCTCCACTTTCCATTTGTCATATTTTTTAAATTTTTCCCTGTACATGTAAGAATATTTCGCAGGTAAGCTGTTTCTATCACATTCCATAACCTGTTTTTTGTCAACGTATTAACAATTACTTTTATAAAGCGCAGACACTAAGAAGGTTACGGAGGATAAAGCTCTTGAGTTAGTATCAAGTAGTTTAGATACAGATTTAGATTTTTTTGAATCCGTTAATGAAATAAAATATCTTTATAAATTTATAAAGCCTCCACCACCACCACCACGCCACCTCTGTGTCTAAAACTCTTCAGTTAGTATTAAATAGTTTCGATATAGTATTACTTAAAAAATAATCCGTTAAGAAATACAATGAAATGAAAGATTATAAATCATATACTCTGAGTGAAGAGGACAAAACTCTTGAGTCAGTATTAAATAGTTTTGATATAGTGTTATTATTAACCTTCCTATACTCGCGTCAATTTTTGTTACACCCATACTCGCGCACGGTCTCACAGACCGATAGTTCACACCCAACAGTATATATATTTAAATATATTTTCTTTAAATATTAGAATTATTTCAATGCTTAGGATATAATTAAACAAAATAGTATTGATAGTACCTTATATATTAATTATTTTATTGACTTTCAGTCTATCATAAATCAATATTCAATTTTGAGATATTTTTCTCAAGTAAAATGAAAATGAAAATAAAATCTGAAATTCTTCTTAAAAATAAAATAAGCTTCTTAATAAAAAAAAAACAAATCAAAGGATATATTTATCTATCTTTATCTTAGTTTTTAGCTTCACTGTTTCCAAATCCAGCCAGCCAGGAGAAGAAACGGTAATGTATTATAGCCTTTTCAATGAACACTAAATTCTACACTAATTAAAATTAAGAGCAAGTAAAATATATACATTTATAAAGAGATAAATGGAGAGAAATGGTGAAAAATTTCGTCTGTAGTCTGGTAGTAGTTAATTTCAAATTGTTCACAATATTTCCTACAACATACGTAAAACCGTACATCAGACTATACCTGAGAATACTCACTTTGTACAATTTTTACGTACCTGTAGCACCTGGTACATGAGAATTGGCCGTCAGTCTAAGCAAACAGGTATGTATACGTTTACTGTACACACTAACACTATGTTCCGTCAGAAAACTAGTGAGGTCTGGGGGCCTTGGGATATTGCTCTATAAGAATTAAGCGCAGTATCACTACAAAAACCGACTCTATGTCATACATGACATCAAATGATTCCGAAACGGCCCACATAAATTTAATCAACTTTCTGGAAAATTTTTTAGTTGTACTGAATAATGCAAAAATCTTTGTTTATGTTGACGACGAGGTTGTATAGAGTTTTTGTATTATTAAGCATAACTCAAAAACCACTGGTGAAATTATGATAAAATTAATATGGAACCCCTCCAGAATCATAGCCTATGTTTTAATGGTCGAGTAATTGCGTAACAAACCTCCAAAAAAGTTAAAAAAATATGCAGATGAATTGAAAACCACCTCCTTTTTGGCAGCTTTTAAAAAAGTAAAGTATCTCCACGTTCTTATCCCCAAAGATGTATTATAGAGAGATATTTATATAGTATAATAATAACAAATAAACAGAAATAGATGCTAGAAAAAATATGAAAGATACCCAGACCCGGTACATAAAATGTCGATGTTTATCACACCAATATCACGCCTGCTCCCAACAAAAATCGAACCCAACCCTTACCAATGATCAGTGGCGTTATCTGTGTATGCTAACCCTAATTGACCACCACATTGTCCTGTACTAAATACAGACAAAATGTTTTTCTACCAAATACATAACAAATTCGTTGGTTTGTTTATAACTTATCCCGCGGGTAAGCCGTTATAGAGTTTACTCTGAATGTCAAGACATTGGAGCCTCTAATACCAGTCACAGCCACTGTCTTAGTGTCAAATAAATTTAACAATTGTAGGCCAAACCGCGAAAAATTCCTAGTTTACTATAAGCCACATCTGGTTTAAAACTTTTCAAATCAAAATTACATTTTAAAAACTACCAGGTCAAACTTTATCCGAACTAGTCCGTATGTTGAACTAAAGTGAGACATATTCATATGTTTCGGACGTGTTGTGAAAGTTCTGATGAGAAGTTACAAACTTTGCTTATTTAAATGCTTTTTACTCCAGAAATATTTCTGAAACAACGAAATAAAAGTTAGCAACTCATCACTACTTTTGTTGGTGACGAATGTTTTAAAGTTAAGTCAATTTAGTCCTATTAATATTATAAATGCGAAAGTTTGTAAATATTGATGTATGGATGTTTGTTACTCTTTCACGCTAGAATGGCTGAACGGATTTGTCTGAAATTTGGAAGACAGATAGATTGTGACCTGGATTAACATATAGGCTATTTTTAATCCCGATCGCACACCGGGTTTCTGTGAAAACGCGGGCGAAGCTGCAGGTAGCAGCTAGTTAATCATGTTTAAAAAATAGGCCAATCTCAGTAACAGAATCAAAGTAAAACATGAAAAAGCATTTTGACATTAGTACAATAAATGTTATGTATTTTAAAATAAAAAGTTTATCCAAATCGCCAATACTAGCTTTGATAAAGAAAAGTACCTTCGTACAAATATTCCCGAAGAACAAGATATCAAGCCAACACACACCCCACCCTACACACCTTACCCAGGACTACGTTGTTTTTGTAAGAAAATGCACATTTTGTTATTTTTTTATGGGGGGATTGAATCCCGAACCTCAAAAATTCAAGACCTATACTGGACCGCCAGACCACAGAGGTAACTTTGAACTTTGACTTTGAAAAAATATTATTAGAAAGATTATTTTAATATTCTTTTAGTGTCAATTTGGTTTGACATTTGAAACTTTGTTGTACGGAAAAACAAAAACGTTTTCTCTTGAACGGATGAATCGATTTCTATGCAATTTTTTGTTTACAAACTGGCATGATGACGTCAATCCAATCACAATTAGATTTAAAAAATACTTTAATCCACGTTACCCAAACAAAAAGCACCTGTGACGCGTGTATTACTAAAATCTAGATTATAAGCGATTAGCATCAGGATCAATTAATTCCAATCGCTTTTAGCGTCTTTATATTCAGCAATAGTACAATGACCTTTTTCATATTATTTCAATTTCTTAAATTTATTGATTGGAAGGTCTTTCTTATTAAAAAAATGGCTTATTGGGTGGAAAGGTAGAAGTTATCGGGGGTCAATATTTTTAATACAGTTAATAATAAAGTGACTATACATATTATAATAACAGTGCTCTACTATACATACATATTATCATTATTGTAACAGTTAAAAAAGTCCAGAAAAATAATTGGAAAAGATAACAGGAATAGTTTGTAACTTAAACTTTTATAGGATATGTTCCATCTTATTGCCAGTTTATACGTTTTCTTAAAATGTCTTCACGCCCATATCCCTGAAGAGGTAGGCAAAGGCACAACCAAGGCACTCACGACTAGCTGAAGACACAAAAGTCCCACAATATTGTCATAGGTGGCAAGCCTATTGCCAACCGGGCACAAATATATCCAATCCCGAGCAAGATTTTTTATTAGAAAATTGGAAAATCCAAATTTTATGTTTTTTTTTTAATTTTTGCCATTTACTTGTAGACATCAAAATCTGTGTTTTATCTTATGATTAAATAAAAGTTTGGATATCTTTCATCTGATTAAAATCATTGGCGCTTTAACCGCGTGGGTAAAACTGCGAGCTAAGTTAGTTTATAATGAAACCGTATATTAAACTTAACGTTGTTAGCTACAGTGTACAGTGTAGTGTCTAACAAGTTGTTCGGTTCTACTAAGCTCGGGAACTTTCCTATAAAGTATGGTGTAATAAACTTAGTTACTCTCAACGATGTTGGAACATTCTGTATAACTTTAATAGCTTTTTAAAATTTTGTAATATGTTTTTAGTTTCCAAAATTAGAAGTAATTATTTAAAACCGGTATCTTCGTGCCCGTATCTCCAAAGAGATATAGAGATAGGGCTGCCACAATCAGCTAAACGTACCTACTATTAGATAAGTGTAGATAAGTAGGTACGCTACTAAATATTGAATCCTAATTCAAATTTAATTACGTAGATCTATATAAATATTCTTTTTCTTCTTCTTTTATAAATATGGCTGTCAATCGTTTTCTACGACTTATTTAGCCAATGTCAGGCACGGGACCACCACACAGTAAATATTACTGTTATTATTACTTTATCTGAAGATATTGAGCTACCGAAAAAGAAACACACACAATATATATCCCAGCACCAAACTTTACAAGGGACAGACAGACACAGACACACATATGGGCTAACATAATTTTTTTCATAATTTGATTTTGTTAGATTATATATATGTATCTACATAACAACTTCAAAATATTGCGGTTACTTGAGAGTAGTAAACATTTACAGTTAAGAGGTTTAGGGAAATCACTTGGAAGGAAATCATACAAGGATAAGGAAGGATAAGGAAAGAAAACCGTATAAAAATTCATTCAGTATTTATAGAGTTTATCGCAAACAGACCGACAGACTTGGCCTGGGAATTTTATAAAAAAAACTACAAATAATTAGTTTGAACAGCGCTTATTACACTAATTTAAATGCTATTTTAATAATAATAAATTTTATTCAGGTTTAATTAAATTAGTTGGCCTTTGTGAAGTTAGTAAAGTTTGGAAACCCCTGCAAAATGATAACTGGGCTCGTGAGAGTTTCGAATAGTAATAATATACATATGGACTAGTCAACTTAACACGTAATATGATTAATTATGAATGTAATAGAATGGGATTTTATTTTTTAAGCCGTAAATTTGATGTCAGTGATTACTCGGAGTAAAACTCGTGTTGGTCCGTGTCCTCTGTGTAGAATAGGTCATCTGCTTTCCTGCAAGAGATCTCAAAAATGGCGAGCATGGGCTTATCGTCACTAACACCGTGTACCATCCGTATATCATACCATTTTTACCATCATGCTTGTTTGCCTTAAAATATCTACCTATTAAACAATAAAACACAGTAATGTCTATACTTACAACAATTTGATTTTTCGTTTACGATAATTGTCAATTATTCAAATGTACATTCTTTTATCTTTGAGATTTGTATTGTAAATATTTTTTGGCTCAAAAGAGTAATAAGACCTTCTTTGAACAAAATATATTAGAAATTAAAAGCGCAAAGGACAACCCCATTTAGTCATTTACAGAGAGGAAATATGGTACAGTCGATAACAATATTATTTGAAATTCGCAAATTATTTTGGTGCTTTAAGTTCTACCAAAGCATGCATTACCAAAACTTATAACAAAAATGTAGAACAATGCATTTGTAGCAGCAAGGATTCAGCAGAGTATACTTTTAGCATTATTAGAGTTTTGTTTTTCCTTTATCTCTTTATCGAGACTGCGATTTACGACATATTTCACTGATCCTTACGACATTTGGCTAGTAAATACTTTAAAGGTAAAAGGATGCTAAATCATCATCATCATCAGCCGCAGGACATCCGATGTTGGACGAAAGCCTCCGACAAAAGGCGCCACAAGTCACGGTCACTAGCTGCTTGTTTTCAGCGACTCCCCGCGACTGTGACCAGATCATCAGCCCACCGGGTGGGAAGTCGTCCAACACGACGTCCTCCGGTTCGGGGTTGCCACTCGAGAACCTTTCTTCCCCAGAAAGGATGCTAAATGATTTCCCGTAAAGATGGGTAATAGTCAAAATGTATGTTTATTATTTATTATTATGCAATAAAATAATCCAATACCTTTGTCAGTAGTTGCACAATAAGCCTAAATTTCTCGCCACAAGCTACACACCTGTAACATCAATGGTGTATGTGATAGACCACGGTTGTTTTCTAACATTATTAGAGTAGCGTACTTGTTCGCTGCTTCATCACATAAAAATATATAATGTTTGGTTCTATACAAGAATGGAAACTTATTAATGAATCTGATGATACTTACATTATTCCTTGCTTTAATATAACAAAATCTTACTAATCCCGCTGAGAAAACCTTAACTATTATTGCTTTAATACCTGAGATTAGACTTGTTTGTCATATGCCAAGAATTCCTCCTTGTACATTCAAGTTTACTGAAGATACCCAACATTAGATGTATGAATATTTTTACTCTGTGGCGTACTTTTATCTAAGAAGCACCAACAATGTAAAATAATTCACCAAGTTTATAATAAGAAAGTCTCTAGACCGATTTGCATAAATGATATTTAACTCGTACGCTATTTCACGGTTCTTTCATTTAACTTTCTCTTATAATAGGTAATTTTACCTTGAAGCAATATCTCGACTTCTTTTAACCAAGCGCCTTATTTTGTTAGTCTGGAAAAAAATATTATTATAGTGTGCGAGGTGTTTGCATACAAGTTAGCTGGCTAATAGACTTTGAATCCTAATATGGGGAGGTATGTGTGTCATAAATGTAGTTATATTTATTTTTGACCTTATTGTTTATTAAATTTAATGTTGTATCACATTTAATAATGTCAGTATTAATAACCTATCCACGGATAGAGATAGTGCTATTTTAGATCAGTTGCCAGGTAGCCGCTGTTATTTTACAATAATTAACAAAATTATCCTGGCAACAAAACTCGAGTAGCCTTATCTCTATCTACAGATAGGTTATCCATATTAGCAACACCACAATTAATTAATTTTGTAGAGTTATAAATTGGGACCAGGTGTTGGTTCCAAAAGGACGTGTCACCAAATGGGTTTCTATAATTTGCGTTAACACCATATCTAAAAGTATAGAAACCCATTTGATGGCATGTTCGTTTTACTTTTGCAGGCCAACGAGTTGGTACAAACTGAGTGAAATTTGTGATTGGCAGTGATCATGATAAGAGGATCTAATTCCGTCTAACATTCTTAATAAATTGAGCATAATGTAGCAGTCCACATACATACATACACATACATATCTTCACGCCAAGTCCCTTACGGAGTAGGCAGAGAGTATCGAGTGCCAGACCTCACGATCCTGACAAACCTGTCTTGCTTCCTTCACATTCATAACCATTTTCATACAAACACGCCAGTTTCGGAGACTCTTGACACCACCCTCGGATAGTATCCGATTGATCTGATCATGAAATGTCAGCCTTGGTCTCCCCGGGTACCTACATCCATCCACATTCGCATTGTATATCTGCTTTGTCAATCTTTCGTCTGTCGTTCTTTCCACATGACCGAACCAGCGGGGCATGCCCTTTCGCATTTTAACACCAACACTTTCTTTCAATCCCACTCTTTCTTGGATCTCACTGTTACGGATGCGGTCGGCAAGCGTTACACCACAGATTTTCCGTAGTGCTCTCATTTCGACCGCATTTATCCTACTTTCATGCTCTTTCTGACATATCCAACTTTCGCTTCCATACAATAAAGTTGGAATAAGCACAGAATTATGCAAAGCGATTCTAGCTTTTTTAATCAAAACCTCGCTTTGGAATAGCTTACCCAAAGCTCCATTCA
>NJDC01014859.1:19122-37303 GCA_002245475.1 Calephelis virginiensis
GACAACACACAACCCTGCTTGACGCCAATATTAACATCAAACAAGGCGATATGTTGCCATCCACCCGCACGCATGCTTTACAGTCTAAATTTCAGTCCATAAATGCAAAGATTATGTTGAGTTTAATATACGTTTTAAGTTAGGTAATATAATTTCTCTTTGACTTAAGCCCACTATTCTCATGAAACTGCTAATCTGGTTTCGGCACATGACACCTGACGAAACTATCAAACAGCTTATTCTGAAATTTCAACATACTCAAGCATTATTGCGCATTAAAGGTGTCTGCAGACTGACTGTTATGCATTCCAAAATATAGAGAATGCCGGATTGTTGACGTCGTTATATAATAAAACAATGAAATAAAAACGTAAACTGTGATTCCGAGTCACAACAGAATTAGTCTTAATATGTGATGCATAGGGATGGTTTTAAGTAAGTTTCATACACAAAGGACGATTTTTTCCTTTACATGTGTGTTTAGTTATACTTGAAATTTCTGCGCGATATATGGTAGTTACGTATTTTTCTATACTAATTTAATGTTATACTGTGCTAATACTTACTTGTATTTACTTTGTTGTAAGTTTGATTGTGCGTAATAAAAATTCCATTCATTTATTATTTTAAATAATCATTAAATCAATCTATCACTCACTTATTCACTCACTCGCTTTAGTCATAAATTCACTCAGTCATTATTTAATTCATCTGTTCATTAATTAATTAATTAATTGATTAATTATTTTTTTAACGAATTAATTCATTAATTCGTTTAATTACCGAATGAGTAACATTTAGAACTCATTGATTTGCAATTGTGAGTCCTACTCTATTACATTTAAGGCATCTAAATAAGTGATACAGATGAGCGACTCACATTCATAGACTGTGTTCAGTAATTTCACTATTGAAGAAACAAAAAAAGAAATAATAAACAGTATTCTGTTAAGAAAGTACCACGAAAAGATCAATTATACTCGAGCTGTTTTTTGATAAAAATTTTTTAAAACCTTCAAAGTGTACTCAATAATTCAATCACCTTAATATTTTTAAACGATGTTTCCGGAATTGAGTTTAGTTGTAGCCACGAAGATATTTTTTATCTCTTTATTGAAAACGGACGCCACGAAGTTTTAATTTGAGTTTAGGAAATAAAATAAACGCCGCATAACGCCTAAAAAACGTATCTACCGCTTGGCCTTCCATCAGGAATAGCAAGGAAACAATACTGCGACTTAACTTTTGAATGAGTTTGGCGTGGCTTATTCGGTCCCGGACCAGCTATGAGGCTACACTCCGAAGCATATGATTAGTTTTAAAAATCATAAACCCACGTTTCGTCACCAACAACAATGCGTTTCATGAATGTTGCATCGGAATTAATTGGTTCTAGCATGTCCTCAGTGACTCTTATGCTATTGAGGTTTTGGAAAAAATTAGGACTTTGAGTAATAAGTTTCGCATTTATAAGTTTCATACGCATATGTTAAGAGATATAGAAAGTTCCGCGGTCATCCCTCATAAAGTTAATTTTTTTTATGTTATTGGAAGGCAAATAAGCAGACGGATTTCCTGATGGTAAGAAATTTGCGCCACCTAGAGACACCAACAGTGGTAATAGTGCGTTGCCAGTCTGAAGCCGGGATGTTAGGCCTCGAGGGAACGTAAGTTTACCACCTACCTTGCCCTCCGAACTGGACCACATCAAAGCACTGACGTTATGGCGGCATGAATAGGCAAGGCGGTGGTACCAGTCTGAGCGAGTCGCTGCGAAACTCTACCACCTAGTCAGATGTCACGGTGTTAGTGACGGTAAGCCTGTGCTCGCCTTTTACGAGCTGCCTGGCAGGAAGGCAGATGGTCTATTCTGCTAAGGGGGCTGAACCAACACGGGGAGACTAAAATAAATGAGGATTTACTATTTATTGCAGACTTTGATCGCTTTATACCACTCATAAACACGAGATTTTAGTTCAGTGGATTCCCAGCCTTCTGTTACAACATTTTACACTTACTCCGATCACAAAATTTCACAAGCAATGCAAAGTATTAGACGAACTTTTTCTTCAACGTTTTTGTTCATTATGAAATTAGCAATACACAATAAAATGATGTTACAAAAATCATAATGTAAAACAGTTGTGCCAATCTAAAAACAACAAAAATCAAAGTTTAATTTAGAACCATCAACAAATAATCCATTTCCGATACTTTTTGACAGAATGTAAAATATGCTACAAATTCGACTTGTTTGTAGCCACCCTAAAGTTGCCATCGCTATAACAATTCCATATGTTTGTGCGATAGACTTAACGACGCAGTGGTGTTGTGAGGAGATTGAAGTGTTATTAACCGAAACTATCCATTTAACCACACATTTGCTTTAATAACGTGAAAGCTTCGAGACTAGAGTATAAATAGTAATTATAACGTGCACTACTCTACTATGTTCTGGAATTTTCTCTTTCTATTATTACTCTCTATACAGTTAGTATTTCAAATTGTAAAACGGGTTTTAGGAGGAATGTAATCTTGTGGGCGAGAATCACTTCGTTTAATAATCATCGGTTTTTATTTACAGGTAAGTTCGTTTGATTTTCTATAAAACTGGCTAATGCACCCTTCAAAATTATATTTACTCGTATTTGATTAATAGCAGATATTTAGAGACTTACGAAATAGCCTCTCAAACAAAGAACAGTGTTATTACTGTTATCACCTTTTTATACTTTTTGTTATATTGTTCAAACAGAAAAAAAACATAAGTAACTATAGAAATAAAAATACTACCTATTACATATATTTTTAAAGTCGTAACAATAAATCTTTATGCAGACCCCTTGCACAAAGAGCGTCGAAATAAAACAGATTTCATAAGTATATCTTTAATACATAATTTGACAAAAGTTTGAGAATTGCCAGCATATAGCAGTTGTCTCTCAATATGAATGTGTCGACTCTAGCTAAGGTGCTTTTTGTCCAACGACTCGAGACATTTAAAACTCACAGACTGACCAGTAGATCACATTAACTACAAATTATAATCTGTTTTATTTGAACGTGCAGTTTTTTTTTTTTAAATAAAACAGACTTATTTAATTTTTAATTTATAAACCCCTGATGATGCTTTATAAAGTAAAACTGAATGACTTAAGTATAACATAAAGTGTTAAATTAAGTGTATTGTGAAAAATACCAAGATTTTACCTTTAAAATTGTAATGGAATTCCACCAAGTGCTGACGACTTAAAGCGTAGATTCTACAAAGAATGTAGAAAATTGTAAAATTAGATGTAAAAAAGTTCTTGATATTGCCTCTCAGACTATATTCTAGAAAAATTTAATGTAAGGTTACACAAAACTGGAATGACATATCCTCTTGGATTATATTGTGGAAATGTAAAGATACGAATAATATCGGTACGTATCTATATCCTAATATGTATTCTATCAATAAGTGTATCAATGTAATAAAACAATGAAGGCTGGCATCAAGTGTCATTAATTCAAAAAGCCGGGCCATCGCAATGGCATTCTCATGGAATAATAACGTTGTAATAGCGTTTCCTAATTAAACGTAAAACATTCAATAAGTACTCATGTGTATACGAGGGTGGATCCAAAAGTTCTAAGCCCGACCAAGAAATTGAAAGAAAAGTGGGTCTAAATTTATTTTTATTTTTCGACATAGTCCCCATCTAGCTCAACACACTTCTTCCACCTGACCTGCAACTTGTTTATCCCCTCGAAAAAAAAAGATTCCGGAAGGTCGGCGAAATAGTCGAGCCACCCAAGTCTTTTTTTAAATTTCAAAATAAATGATAATCTAAGGGGCTGAATCCGGCGAATAAGGTGGGTGGGGCAGCAATAAGTAGCCACAATCATGGATTACAGACATTGTTTTAACCGAAGTGTGTACACGTGAATTGTCTTGATGAAACAAAACTTTCTTACGCAACATTCCCGGGCTTTTTTTCTTTTATTTCTTCCCGGAGTCTTCGTAAAAGATTACAATAATAACTAGAAATTATAGTTTGACCTTTCGGTAAATAATTTACAAAAATAATGCCCTTCGCATCCCAAAAAACAGAAGCCATGACTTTGTTAGTCGACAAAACGACCTTAGCCTTTTTCGGTGTAGGAGAGTTTGATCTTTTCCACTGTTTGGATTGTTGCTTTGATTCAGGAGTATGGTGGTGAACCCAACTTTTATCCATGGTAACAAATCTAGACAAAAAGTACTCGGGATCAGTCTCAAAAAGTTCCAAACAGTCTCGCGAAATTGTGTATCGAACACGTTTTTATTCAGCTGAAAGCAACCTCGGGACCCAGCGAGCAGAAACTTTATGGAACCCCAACTCTTCCGTTATTATGTGTTGCAGCGGGCCATAACTAATGTTTGTTATCTCAGCTATCTTACCAATGGTCAAACGTCGGTCACCCAGTACGAGATCACAAATTTTATCGATGTTTTCTTTCGGGGTAGAGGATGTAGTCCTTCCACTCCTAGGATCATCTTTAATGCTCTCACGACCGCGCTTAAATTCAGCTACCCACTTCTTGACAGTGGAATACCATGGAGCAGACTCCTCCAAAGTGCTCACAATATCTTGATGGATGTCTTTTGGCGATAGGCCTTTTTTATTGAGGTACTTAATGACTGCACGGTGTTCAATTTTCTCCATTATTGAAAATTGCGTCAGATTGCTTCAAACAAATAATCACAGAAAATTTATAGTATGCAGTATCGGAATGAAACTGCGCACAATAAATCAATATGACACATACTAACAAATGACGGTAGATTATAAAAAGATGTCATAGCTCCATGTAGGCTAGGCCACAAACTTTTGGATCCATTACGAACTTTTGGACGAATTACGCATTTTAAGAAGATAAAAAGATTTTACTGCTGCTTTGATTTCTTATAGCCACAGTCTTATGCCCATTGTGTAATTTCACCGGCTGCCTAACACAGAAAAGGCAGGAATTGTGGTATTAATTCGAGCAAACTGCCGGACACCTTTCTATTACCTAGACTTATAATATTCAAAAGTACTCGTATGTATTTTTGTGAAATCAGAAGCTACGTATTCGATGGAAATATTGCATTGGCAACCTAAGATCAGTGTATGGATAGTTCTGGGAAAGTTTGGATAAGTTTGTGAAGCTTGTTAGACTTCTGTGTAATAATATAAAGTAATATGCTTCTATAGAAAGTAAACACTCTTGACTCGTTCATTGTCACTTATGGGGTGAAACAAGGGCATGTGCTGGCATATACACTGTTTTTCGTTGTACTTTGCATTGTTATCCAGTCTTGCGATCTATATCCAAAGAGTTCATAAAAAGTTTCATAGAATTTTATGTCAAAGGAACTTTCTTCCACATGTTTTATTTTCATCGTGCTAATCTCCAAGCTAACCCCCGTGTCATTACGAGCTGGATTGTCATTCCATACAATATATTATGATAAGGTATCTCTGTTACAATACACCAGATATCTGCGGTCATTAGTCACGGTTCCTTCCGCGGAAGTGCGCTCGAGCTAACAATGTTCATTAAGACCTTCAAGATAATGTCTTGTTAAATGTAAGGGTATTACCATGATAACAGTTTTATGTTTATTTTCTATGTAGAAGAAAACACTTATTACATAATCGCCTCTAAACCTTGTGGTCCAGTGTTGGATTTGACTACATGATGTCCTATTTCGATTACCGGATCGGACAATGAAATAAAAATGTGTTTTTTTTACTTCTTTTCTATTAAAACGATTGCAGTTAAGCGATAGCTCTGTTGGGCGTGGATTGCTTGGCGGTCAGACGAACGTACACCAGGTGCTGACAAAGACGAGACGGTGGAGCGCGAGCTGTACGTGGTCTTCGAATACCAAAAGTAGACCCTACAGCCCGCCATCAGCAGGGCCAAAAGCCAGGCACGTGAAGAGCTGCTCCGGACTCCAGACAACGATCTGTGAGGGCGCCCCTACACATCTGTAAGGGGTAAACTATGCCTCTGGGCGCCTCCCCCGTCCGTTTAGCGAAATTGTTACATATTTTTGCCTATTAGACAATTTAAATTAAAGTGCACCATGATTTTGTTTGATTCAGCAAAACCTGACCTAAATTATTCAAAGTAGATTATTTTATTTTAATTTCTCTATCCATATGGAAAAATCGACGCTGGTAATTGTTTGCGTTGTACTTAGCGGTTGTGATACACTATTTTTGAAGTATTCCGTATGGACTTCCTAACGACTGCAAACTTTTGAAAGCGTCACGTAAAACGAGGGGTCTCTCTTTCTCTTTCTCCCTCTTCCTACTAACCTAGCTTACTCCAATGTATGCTGGTACAAATGAGCTGATCTGATGATGGAGCAGAAGATAGAAGGCGTAGCCCTAGAATGCCTACTACTAAACCCATAATATTTGCAGTTTTATCTAAAGCACACAGAAAATAGTGGTTGTGTAAGTTAGATGTGTATGTGAGTGTGTATGTCTGTCTGTGGCATCATAACTTTTGAACGTTTGAACCGATTTTGATACGATTTGTGATGTGTTGTTTCGACACCCGACGTAAAATGAGTGGTTCTATTAACCCCGACAGGAAACAAGGACTGATATAATTTTGTCGTATCTGTCTCTCTGTGTGATTATGTGCATATTATGTGTTTGTGAATGTTTGTCTGTGGCGTCATAACTTTTGAATGAATTAAGCGATTTCAATGCAATGATTTATGTTTCAAAGCTGATGTGATCGAGATGATTATTGGCTACATTACAAAAGGTTTAGTTGGGGGTTAATAAAAATGTTTAATTTTAAGATTGTTACCCTGGGCCTGTTGCGCAATTAACACTTTGGGTACAGCACAACGAAGCACATACAACATTTTGGTGTCTATAGGCTACAGTTGTCTCTAACCATCAGGTAACCAGTGTATCTGGTCGATATCTCATGCTAAAAAAAATAAATTGAACGGAAAATTACAAATGTTAGGAATTAAATATTCATATTCATAGGTAAGTCAGAACAACGTCTATCGGGGTAGCCAGTTAGAAAAAACTTGAGTTCATTACGTCTTTTAGAATGAAATACGCCTAATTTAGAACCCCTCATGAAAAATCAGTGTTGTTATAAGTTTTACTCTTCGTGTAATAAGTATGATATGTCTGTATGTGTATTTGTCTGTGGAATCGTGGCTCTTAAACAAATAGATTGATTTTGATTAGGATTTCTTGCATGAAAGCTGCTTCATCCCGTAACTGCTTTATGAATAAGTTTGTCGAGGGTTATCGAAGTTTTCAAACTTTGTAAGTATTACAAAAGTTCAAATTTTTATGTTTCACAATGTGATGCCTATACAAGACTGTACTGTATACTCCTGAGCCTAATAAAATGCCTTTTATAAGTATTTAGTGTTTCAATGCTTCGATTCAATGTGAAGAATAGAATATCTACCTTCTTGGCTACTAGCCCTTGACAGACCAACATAGGTTAAATTAGTTATTATCATTTAGACCGGGCATGGACTCATCGTCTTACCTATTCCGACACTTTAAGTACTATCATAATGTCATTTTTTGCCACTGTTATGTGTTTGTAGGGTCAGATAGCCGGTGGATTCGAATAGTTCATTGTTGGATATGTATTATATTTGTATAACGACTTGTTATGAAAATCAGTGGCTACAACTGATGTTTCTTATCATCAGAAGAGACATATGCTTGCTCGTTCTTTTATCTTTTTTTTTAAATAACAAACAAGCAGACGGATTTCCTAATGGTGAGAAATTCACCTAGACACCAAAGGTGGTAATGGTGCGTTGCCAACTTGAGGCCGGGATCTTAGGCCTAGATCAATAGTAAGTTTACCGGCTACATAACCCTCTGAACCGAAACAAGTCTACAGAAAGCATTGACGTTATGGCAGCAGGAGGAATAGGTTAGGCGGTGACGCGGTGGCCGAACGCCTATGCTCGTTTTTTGCAAGCTGCCTGGAAGAAAGGCAGATGGTCTCTCTGAAAAGGGGGCCGGACCAACACGGGGAAAATATAGCTGGCATAACAAATAAGACCAAGTCATTAATCTCTTCAGATACAGCAAAAATTGTTAGTGTTAAATTGATACATTTAGACCACGTTCACGTAATACTATACGAACGAACGAATACGAAAACCTTTAGCTGTGATGAAAATGTCCGGGACCTCAAACAATTTATCCGCTCAAGGCAATCTCACGAATAAATATACGTAAGATGGCCGCGAGGAAAATCCCTTAACCGAATTCATTATGGACGCCGCTGTCAGACGGAGGCATTTGCGGTTCACAAACACCTTTAAGGCGTATTGCTCACTGTCTTACCCGACTTTAAATAATGAAGGGGTTTTCAAATCCTTGGAGTCTTTTATTCGTATACTAGGGGACCGCCCCGGCTTTGCACGGGTATAACATATATATGTAAACAATTCTCTTCAATCACTTTGTCTATTAAAAAAACGACGGGTTGCACTCCGTAGTGCCGACAGAAGTGAAAACTTGCATATTAACGTTGTACATTTTAGATATTTTGGAATTGTAAGCTAATAATTTTGCACGAATTGCTTTAATTATCAATATGAGAGTACTAAAATTTATATGGTAGAATACAATAATCATTTATTGCGCTATCATACACAAACATGACAACGTGAACCTTCGCACCGTCTTACGAATGTTCGATGAGGTCACGTGTCCTCACCCGAGTTTAGAAGTTTTTACCCATTCCAAAAAACGTGCGCAATGCCGCTAAAGAAGTTTTCACTTCAAAAAACCGCATCAAAATCCGTTGACTAGTTTCAAAGATTTAAGTATACAAATGTACACAGGGATAGAGGAAGCGACTTTGTTTATACTATTTAGTGATAAACACAGTCCTGGACTGGCACGATGCCTGAACTGATTAGGAAAATTTCTCTTTTTTTTCTAACCTAGCAGTTTGCGTCTTCAGGTAGTTATGTGTTTGCGTTTGTTCAGTTGTTATAAGGTTCACTTCGCGACCTGCGTTTTGGATAACAGAAAAAGGCGTGTGTTCTCGCATAAAACTATATTTTAACTGTTTAAACAAATACAGAGTATTGACTTTTATTTCGCTAAGCGAGTACTAAGAGGCTGCTTTCAAGTTCTATGAGTATATATTAATGTTTGTATGTATGTAAGTTCGTCTGTTTGTTTGTTTTGTAAATAGTTCCAACAGCGTTGATGATATGAACTCCAGGGTTTGAAATTCGGGTCGGCCAACTCAAAATATAACTTTCTTATAATAAGGGACACGTGCCAAATTGGCGATAGAATTGCCAGCTGTTACATTGTAAGACTTTAGTACTTTCGAGTTTTGACGAACCGTGAGTGTCCTGGTTGTACTCACGCTCTTCTACCCAAACAATCTTAATATATAACGTACTGGCGTAATATTAAGATTGTTTAGTTTAGGTGGTTTCAAGATGTCAAAACTTAACTCTTGCTCGATAATGTCTGAAGCTTGGCTCAAACTGTGTTCTTATATTAGTGAAATAATAAAAATGTAGAAACAAGTTTTTTTTTCATTAAAATTGAGAAAAACTAGTTTTTGTACTCATTTTAATATGACCGAATCTATACTAGTATCGTTATGAAAGTGAAAGCATGTTCGTTTTTTTGTCCTTTCATGTCACAACTAAGTTATGATACAATATTCTTTTGGAAATAGGAAGCTGGAATTGATATAATCTACTTTTTATCCCCAAAAATTATAAACATTTACAAAAGATACTAAAAGTAGTCAACATCTAGTGAATTTCAAAAACATGTCAAATGAAAATGATAACCCAAATGTTTCTGAACTCGAGAACTGTCAAGTGTAATGGATGGTATTGGAATTCGCGCCGCTGTCAAACGGAGGCATTTGCGGGTTAAAACAATTTGGGGGCGTATTGCTATCCATTATGATATGGAAATATTTATATGAACACGTACAGCCTACACAAACATTAATGTTTTTAAAGTGGCAGGTCTTAACTTAGACATTTATTTGCTTTATTAAGCGTAGGGATGTGTAGACTGTAGAATACTCTGTTGCTGGATTATTACACAAGTTCTGCTATAATCAGAACTGTATCATAGACTATAGAGACTATGATATAGTCTACTATACAGACTATGCATAAGTAGCAATAAATACCACTGCCATAACAATTCCTGACGTAAGAACATCAGTGCTCACGATTGTCTTGTTCCATTATTATTGATCGCCTCGTTGGTAGAGGTCGAGGAGGATCGACCAACCGCGAGGCTCAGGATCGATTCCCGACGGGGGCAGGCATTTGTGTGATGAACATTTAGATGTCTACATTTCCTGATCTGGGTGTTTATTAAATTTATTCTGGTATCTATTTGAGTATTTCTATGTATTACTATCGTTGACTAGCACCTATAATACTAGCATATAATTTGATCTTACTTTGGGTTTAGATTCAGTGTGTGTAACTTGTCGAGGGTATTTTTTTTAAAATGGAACCTAAATTCCAGGCTAAAAATATACGCTACTTTTTATTCCGAAAGTTACAAAGGTTCACAAAATTGACGAAAATCCCCTCATGCGCGGGCGAAACCGAGGCCAACATCAAGGCTTGGAACCGGTACGAAAAGTACATTATCTGTACCAGTATTTAACGGTTCTTACCATTTCGATACCTGGATGCCAGTTCGAAAGCGGGTACCGGTACTTCGTATACTACGTTACTTAGTAACAAGTATCGGTAAGGTACCCGTTAAATGAATTTTCTTTTAAGGTATTGGCATTATTTTAATCTCTCATGAAGGAACATTTGGACATGAAGGAATATTTGATTGAAGAAAAATAATAAGTAATAATTTATTGTACCGGTATTATTGATCCAGTACCGGTAAAAAACCCTTAAACCAATAGTAGCGGTACTAAGTCTGGTACCGGTACAAACAGTAAAGGTAAAGCTTTGATACCTGTATTGCTTCAAGGTCATTACTACCGCTTCCTAAAAATAATGGTATTTTGAAGCCATGGCCAACATCTAGTGATAATATCTTTTTTTTATGATATTGGAATGCAAACAAGCAGACGGGTTTCCTGATTTTAAGAAATTCACGCCACCTAGAGACACCAAAGGTAGTAATGGTTCGTTGCCAACCTCGGGCAAAAGTAAGTTTAACGGCTACCTTACCCTCCGAATCGGGACACGTCATGACGTTATGGCGGCAGGAATAGGTAAGGCGGTGGTACCAATCCGGGCGAGTCGCTGCTAAACTCTACCACCTAGTCAGATGTCACGGTTGTTATCCATTATGATATGGAAATATTTATTTGAACACGTGCAGCCTACACAAACATTAATGTTTTTAAAGTGACATGTCTTACCTTGGAGATTTACTTGCTTTATTAAGCGTAGGGATGTGGAGACTGCAGAATACGCTGTTGCTGGATTTTTATACAAGTTTTGGTAAAATCAGAACTATATAATAGAGTCTTGTATCTAAGTAGCTATAAATACCAGTACCTTAAAAATTGCTAACGTCATAATATCAGTGCTCGAAATTATCTCGTTCCAATATAGTTGGTATTTCCACCGGCCACATGTAATCTAATCGCCTCTGTGGTTTAGCGGTCCGGGTGTTGGACTTGACTGCATGAGGTCCTGGGTTCGAATCCCGGGTCGGCCAACAAAAAGAAAATTGGATTTTTCCAATTTTCTAATAAAAAAAATGTTGGTCGGGATTGGAAATGTGCCCGGTTGGCGATAGGCTTGCCACCTATCACATTATGGGACTTAGTGTCTTCGGCTAGTCGTATGTGCCTTGTTTGTACCTCTGCCTACCTCCTCGGGGATATGGGCGTGAAGATACTTTTTTTTTACATGTAATCTACTCGTAAGATCCCTAAAGTAAGATACCCACGCACCTGTGAATCTACAGTGCCTATTCCTTCATGTGAAATTAAGTTTATGCTTAAACTAAACTCATCTGATTTAACTATTCAAGTCGGATGGACCAGACGAAGGTATTTGCAATATAAACACTTTAAAGATTATTCACAACTTTGACAGTATTTGATATTAAGATTTATTTTACAATTCACAACCGTTATCTATACTTTGTCAAGCCGTCCGAACGAATAACTGCGAGGCTCGGATTCAATTCCCGATGGGGCAAGCATTTGTTTGATTAACATCTAGACGTTTGCATTTCTATCTCTGTGTGGTGTGATTATTAGATAAGTTTAGTTTGATATTTATTCAAGTATTTAAATGTATTAGAATCGATGACTAAAACTTATTTACTTATACTTGATTGACTTATTTTAAGGTTTAATTTCTGAAAATATAAATATTCCTTTATCGTTAGTTATTTTTTAGTAAAAATAAATATCCTTGAATATTATTCATTATTTTGTACTTATTACTGCTTCAAAATTTATCAAGTTTAAGTTTGTATGCGTTCTCTAATGTAAAATGAAACATAAAGCTAAAGGTAACAACTAAACTTTATACTTAGCCGAACTAATAAAAGGTAAGTAATATAATTTCAGCGGAGAATAAAATAAAATAATGCAATCACAATAAATACTTACTTAATATATTGATAATTGAACATAACAAAAGTACTGTTATATACATACGCATAAATATATACAAACATGAATATGTTTGTATGTGTTTATGCGTGTTGTTGTTTAGAAAGGCAGAGTGTAATTCCCTCGCAGACTATTGTTATATTTACTATTCAGTACTATATTAAGCTCATAATCCAGTGGGAAAACAGCCTAAAGCCTTGCAAGTTTGTTATAACCACAATTATTTAATTCAATGCGAGTTTAAAGGAGTGTATAGACTAGTAAGGCATGTATAAATATTATATAATTAAGTCATATTTGGCCTTTAAACCAGTGTCAGAGTTTTTTTAAACATTGTAAGATTGTTTATGTCACACAAATAAATGTATTTATGTAATATAAATAAACAGGTAACTACATGCCTAAATCACCGTAGAGATAGGCAAAATATCACAAAAATTTGTTATTATTTGGTTTTGTTCCAAATTTATCCGGACTTGGATTTAAAAGATTTTTATAAGGAAATATAAACAAAAAAATTGATCTAAGCAACAGAGTATTTTTTCTTGTTGCAAGCGCCTTATTTTGAAATAAACTATATAAAACATAATATACTGTAGAAAAGGCATACTTCTTGAATCGTGAATAGATCTTATAATGAACTATTTCTTAATAGTAAGCTATATTATGAATTATCGAAATCGATACACAATCTGAATAACAATGTCAACCAACCAACCAACAAACTTTTTGTAAGATTTTTAAAAAGGGATAGGTTTAAATATAATAAGAAACAATCTTCTGGGATTTGGCAGGTTTTATCAACAAACAAAAGTTGAATCCTGTGTCTGTATCAAGTCGTAAATCCTTTAATGTCCTATTGCACGTTAACGAGACACTAGATCTTCCTACCACGATGAAACGATATTATAATTAATTGATCACGATTGTTTCCCGATCACATGCTGTATTGAAGTATTCCATCTGTAACTGTAATAGGCAAGAATTTTGTAATGACCCAAATGCCTTTTTAGAAGATGCGGCAAAGGGACATGTTGATCGCCTGATGATAAGCGATCACCAGCTCCCATGGATATACGCAACACCAGGAGTGTTATAGATTTGATGCTTATTTGACTTTAGCTTACTTTGTTCTATAACATTACTTGTATCAGAATCTTTGATATTTATATTAAGACTGTGACTAGGTTATTGAGTTTTACTACCATTCATTTAGGTTGGCAATCACTATGCTACCTTATTAAACTTAGAATATAAACCATGTTTCATAAAACTTAACTAACAGTAGTACATATATTACTCTAATATACATGGAGAAGCCAAATCTAAACTTAAGGAATTAAATCTGCAGTGCCACAAGAAAATGTGCTCGAATCGATCTTTTTTTATGCCTTACTCTAATTAAGAGACAAACAAGAAATAGAAAACAGAACCGTTGCAGCTTTTGCTGACGACAAGGCTATTATTGCTGTGTGAAATATGCAAGAAGAAGCAACAAAAAAGTTCAAACTGCTATATTTAGTAATGTAGCAGTTTGAACAAATGAAGTCAAGTCTATACGTATTAATTTAACGCACAAAAAAGTAAATACCACACATATCAACTTACATCAATAAACAGAGAATGCCACACTTCAACATAGTTAAATACCTAAGTACAATCTTCGATATAAAGCTACGCTGGAAAGTTTAAGTGAAAAAGAACCTTAAAGAGTTAAGCATACGATATAGAAATAAGTGTAAGCTGTCAAGATTCGAAATTTGAAAGCAAAAATAGACCATTGATATAAAAACTAGCCGTAAGACTAATATGGACAAATGGTATCCAGTCACGGGTATGTACCAAAAAGACTAATATACTGTGGATGCAAAGGTTTCAAAACAAAGTGATCAGAGACATTTAAAATGCGTCCAGGTAAATTAAAAATAATGTGCTCCGTGGGGGCCTCAAAGCGGAGTTTGTTAGTTACTTTATAAAAAAATGCAGTAGATCACCATGGACTTTACCATCGTGTGAATATCGAAACAATTCAGCTCCTCGATATCACTGACGTAACGTGCAGGCTAAAAATGTCAAAGTTCACTATTCTAAAAGAATTAATTTTTAGAGACACTAAGTAAAAGTTAATGGAATTAAACTTAGAAGCTGTAGCTAAGAAGGTTAAGTGAAATAAGAATTATTCATTAGTAGACTAGATTGTATTGTCAAATAAGAAGCTCATTAGAGCTTCTCATGGAAAAAAATACTGTACCATAATTAACGCAAGAATTATATGTTACAGTAAATCCTGCATCTCGATATTATTATCTTAGATAGCTGGTCTAAACTATTATTCCTTCGTCTTAAAACAAGTTAAACGTTTCAAAAGTTAGACTTCGGTATCGTCCTTACACCTTCCCACACAACCACCACTACACCACAAACATCTTCCTTTTTCCATCCTTCGCGGTGAAATCCCTTTGCCCTTAAATAGGACCGGATATAACTTTGCAGCGCATTACATTAACGCCTTCGCAAGCTACGGTTGGTTTTATTTAAACGAAAGTTCAATCCTGTCTTATTGGATTAATTTAATAAGCCCCAATAATCCTCGTGACTTCATCATGCTTATACCAGTTTACCCAACCACGTTAATACAATCGAATTAACTCGATCACAAATAAATCAATAAACTATATCGTGATTAACTGTTGTAAAGTTTGTAACCAGGTAAGACGCCGTGACATCTGTCCAGGTGGTAGAGTTTCTCACCCGGATTGGTACCCATTCCTGCCACCATAACGTCATGACGTGTTCCGTTTTGGAGGGTAAGGTAGCCGGTAATCTTACTTTTGCTCGAGGCCAACATCCCGGCCTCATGTTGGCATTGCACCACCTTTGGTGTCTCTAGGCGGCGTGAGTTTCTTACCATCAGGAAATCCGTCTCCTTGTTTGCCTACCATTATCATAAAATAAGTAGTTTACGACATGCATTCGGTATGCATTTAATTGTTATTTACATACTTTGATTATGTCTTAATTAAATTTAAGTCAATTTTTGCAGTTTTTAAGAAAGAATGCACATAATACCAAAACGGTAGTGAAGGCGCAAGCAATTGCCAATCTACAATAATGTTAATGCTTTTGAACATAAATGGCTACGTTACGAGCTTTTGAAAAACGAGACTTTATTCTTATTTGAAATATAAAACATCTACCTAATAGACGAAAAAGTTTAACATTAAGGACATCATGGTTTTCTCTTTTACCTAATAGTAGTCTATTACGAGTGATGTAATGGCTGCGATTCCAGACACTATTCGTGTAAAAGCGCCGCTAGTAAGGGATAATAGGTAACCTATTTTAAATTTAGAGCAACACCTGCTTATTATGGAGAGATTTACAGCTTCATTTTTAAAGGAAATGCTTTTTTAAGCTTAAGCAAAATATTTTCACAAAAACTGATTATTTTTTAAGGATTGAGAAGGGTTTACTTAAGGGTCATACTGATAAATAAAACTCAGCTCTAACACACCTTTTTCTAACTCTAATATGCTGAAATCAAATGGTTTTGAAAAGAATAATTTTACTTTATAACAAAACAAAACAAAACAATGGTGAACGTGACATGATTGAGTTCAAAGATAAGAGATAGCAGAAAATTTGATTATTTAACACTAAACATTTCTGTAAACATTTTAAATAATTGTAGATTTTACTTGTAATTTGACCGCCGAGACTGTGAAGAAATCGTAACCAGGTCTGCTACGAGTACGATCATGACGCCGCATTACGGACTTGGCAAAATTATAAGTAAGTAATCGCCTCTGTGATCTAGTGGTCTGCTGTTGCTCTTGAGTTCATGTGGTCCCAGGTTTGATTCCCGGTTCGGGCAAATGTGTTTTTCAAATTTTGTAATAAAAACAACGTTACCTGTGATTGAATATGTGTACAACCAAGACATTATTGTTTTTTGAAACAGCTAAAAGATATTAGTCATATATTATAAAAAAGAAACGGATTGCAATCCAGGAGTGCCGGCAGAAGAGAAAACTTGAATATTAAAATTGTGCATTTTTGATATTTTGGAATGGTAAGGGAATAGTTTTACACGAATTTATTTAATTATGATTATGAAAGTACTATATGTGGTAGACTACAATATTCATTTATTGCGCTATCGTACACAAACATGACAACACGAACATTCGCACAATCGCCCTACGCTGTCCTACGAATTTTCGTCTTACGAAATTTCAGGTCACGTGTCCTGACGCGAGTTAAGAAGTTTTTACCCATTCCATAAAAAGTGCGCAACGCCGCTAAAGAAGTTTTCACTTCAAAAAACGGGTTGCACTCCGGAAGTGCCGGCAAAAGTGATAACTTGAATATTAAAATTGCGCATTTTTGATGTTTTGGAATGGTGAGGGAATAATTTTGCACGAATTGATTTAATTATCAGTATGAAAGTACTATCATTTATGTGGTAAAATACAATATTCATTTATTGCGCTATTGTTATCGTAGCGCCCTGCGTTGTCTTATACGCGCAAGCACCCTGCCCCGTCTTACGAATTATCGATCAGGTCACGTGTCCTGACGTGAGTTTAGGAAGTTTTCACTTCAAAATTTTAAACGTTTGACTAACAATTTTAATCGTGGTGGTATAATAGAAAGCTAGCCGAACCTATCAGAAAAGATCAGCTAATGTATAACTAAAGCAATTAAGCTGAAGGTACTTTAGGTGGCAAACCTATCACCAACCGGGTACTTAACAGTAGAAAACATTCACATATCCTAAACTAGATTCAAATACTTTCTACGGTGGAAATATCTCAAAAATGAAGATATTTAATCTTAAGACAGATATGTTAAAACGTAATATTTCGCAAAGAATATAACAAACAAATAGGAGTACTTTTACGCATGAAAACCATCATACAATATGGACGTAGGTGCCTTTATTCTTCTCCACTTCTTGATTGAAATATCCGTTTGAGGGATACATGTTTTTACGATACAATATTATTTCACACTCTGTTTATTTTATCCTATACAAATACAGTATTGTAATTTATTTGATGGGTTTGTACGTGTTTTTAGAAGAGGTTGGGATATTATTTTATTAACTGCCTTATGCTTTATTCGTTTCTGTTTTTAAAAGAAAACATGTTCACTCTGACTTGTTTGCTTTTGATTAACATTGCCAATATACGTTTAGTTTGAAGAATGTAGGGTGCCTGCTTAATAGGATAGTTTCTATGAAGTAACTTGTAAGGGTGACTTTTTGACACGTTTCTTGTAGACCGATGGGCGATGACAGCACACCGTGGCCATATCAAGGTTTTTATTATAATAGGTTTTTTTTATATTAGATTATGGCGTCACCTCTGTGGTCTTACGGTTTAGTTGTCGGAGTTTACTGCATTAAATCCCGGGTTCGATTCCCGGGTCGGGCAACAAAAAGAAAATTGGGTTTTTACAATTTTGTAATAAAAAAAAACCTTGCTCGGGATTGGATATGTGCCCGGTTGGCGATAGGCTTGCCACCTATCACATTGTGGAACTTAGTGTCTTC
>NJDC01014859.1:37532-54269 GCA_002245475.1 Calephelis virginiensis
AGGTTATAGCATAATACAGTTAACAAGCACACTGCTCTCTTAGTGGTAAGAGACATCAATAGCTTTTTGACACCACAGATGTTAGAGGTACGTTGCAATCCTGCAACCGGGTTGATGGGCTTTATATGCAAGTGTACCAAGTTATCTGGTGCAAATTCCTACCTGGGCTAGATACTCTACCACGGTAATGACTCATTAAATCTAAACTCGCTTCTATTAAGCTTGTTTAGTTTCCTGTATCGATGCTACAGATAACAAATGCCACGTTTCAAAATCAAGTCATAAAAAGTATTAAACTAAAAATGTTCTCGTGACATTGGTAAAAAGTTACTTTTATTCAAAGTAACATTATTTTGTCAAGTGATATGAAATTATACTTTTTGTTTACTACTCAAAATTCAATAGAAATTCAATAAAAGAAATGTCCAATACATCAGCATTATTAGAGTCGTTTAAGTACTATATCAAGCACAGAGTACACGTTTGGTCTGTACGTGTAGTGCTATTACCAGAATAAACGGGAATTCGCTTTCGGTGTCGTAAATTGCAGTTCGAGCCGGTTGAAACCGGTTCTATTCGGTGGAATCTAGTTTCGCGTGGGTCTCCTTGGGCGTTCGTGACCGGAATATAGATAAAGAGTGGTACTGACGTCTTTGTGATGAAAGACAAGATTTATTTCAACAACATACGTGTAAATATTTACAATGTGGAGTTGAAGGCGGATGCTTATATATTTATGAGCATTATTTTGAAGTTTGCTCTTATTGTTTCTTGGCTTGGGACTTTTTAAGGAACAAAGTCATTTTGAAAGACATGAAAGGTTTTGTTTATCTTTTTACTAATAAGAATTTAAATACTGTGTATGGTTGGTATAAACTTCGTTTACGTGACGTATAGATATTATTCAACACTGTGTACGATAAAAACTCAATACGTGTTATGTATTATATTAAAAAGGCTGTGTTTGTGTATTTTTAAATATTATATAGTGTTAAAATATTGAAGGAAACTAAATAAGGTTATCGAAAAAATATAAGGTCAAGTACAATCTATTTTGATAATCGGTTACAACAACATTTAATATTTTAAAGGGATTTGTTTAACTTAGATATGATAAAAAGCAGTATAAACATTTGAACATATTTTTTGATTTAAAAAAATGTAAAATTGCAAAAGTTTTGAATAATCTTGCGCGTTTACTTAAAGATCTTACTTAAATAAACCAGAAAATTGTTCCATTGTTTTACATTATCCGCTCGCCATATTTGTAGTCTGATTGAGAAATACTTACTCAACACACTTAAGGCCTAAATTTCAAGTTGATAATACGTTGGTTATAACGGCGCATTTGTTTTGCCATTTCGAAATTTGTCTGTTTATTTGCCTTTCAACGTAAAAGTCAAATCTGAAACGTCAAAAAAATTGTTTAATATTTTCTGAGACTTTAAATAAATGGGCTATTTTTCCCATATTTTAACTAGAATTTTCCATACTTCATAACAGGAGAGGTTTCTTATTTTTTCTTTATATCTGAGATTAAATTAAGTAATAGCAATCGTCAAGTTATCGACAAAGGATTTATTTTTCTTTACAACGAAATATTTTTATTGATTGATCTACACTATCCTATCAATACTGTCAAAACGGCTTAAGCAAATTGACTGAAAATTGATAAGGATGTAGCTTAGAACGAGGAGACGGGCTTAAGATACTTTCGATCTCGTTGGACTGCGAAGAAACTAGGAAAAGCTAAATTTTCACTACAAAACAATCAAACTTAAAGGGTGGAACGAAGTTCGCCGGAACAGCTGGTAAATAAATAATACTCGTAGTAAGAATTATAATCAACAAAATATTAGTAAATAACAGATTATCAATTCGTTGGTTCGTTGGTATCGCCTCTGTGGTCTAGCGGTCCGGGTGTTGGACTTGACTGCATGAGGTCCCGGGTTCGAATCCCGGATCGGCCAACATAAAGAAAATTGGATTTTTCCAATTTTCTAATAAAAAAATAGGCTTGCCACCTATCACATTGTGGGACTTAGTATCTTCGGCTAGTCGCGGGTGCCTTGGTTGTACCTCTGCCTACCTCTTCGGGGATATGGGCGTGAAGATACTTCAATTCGTTGGTTTGAAGCATGGTTATTGATTTATTACTACCACAATTATTAACTCTCTCATTGGTCAAGAAGTAAGCGTGTCAATCCGTCGTCAACGAACATTCACCTTCATTCGTTTGGTCTCAGGATGTGACAACCTTATCACCAGCTGTGATAATCTAGTAATTTAGGTCATTGAACAATTTCACTAGTGTAGCGTTCCGTCCGTAATAATACCGTCCGGTCCGGATATAGCTCACCTAGTATAATTATAGCATCAATGTGGACGGGTTCCTGTCGCTATTGTCATGTTCTGTGTTGAAAGATAGAGCAGCTTACTCACGTAGCTGAAAATTTCGGTCGTTAGCGCAGCATCTGCATCTTGCGATCAGAAGACCCATCTTCTTGTTTGCTACATTAAAACACGTAATAACGAAAGTGTTTCAAAAAGTAATAAATGAATTGAAACTTCTTTGTTATCGAAAAGTTCATTTAAAATTAACGAAAGTTAAGAAAGGGCTTTAATTATTGAGGCGGGAATTCCGAATTAACAATTAACAAATCTTTTATATTAGCGGAAGTACCCGTAAGTCGATTACCGGAAAATCCGGATTTAGGGATTTATTAGAATTTTTGTTATACCTACAGCTTCAAATTGTAACGATATTTTGTCTTTCAAAATAAATATTTACCGCCTTACCACAAATTATAAAATTTAGACGCCCGTTTAACTATTCTAAAAACATGTTAGAAGACGACGTTATTGTTTAGGTGAGGATATACGCTTAGAATTAAATTTCTGTCAGTGTTTAATAAAACACATTGTGTTTAAAGAGTTACAAGAGTTTATTTTTTTGTATTAAAGAAAATGAGAAAAAAAAACACGAACCATAATTATAACGGAGAGGAAAAATAATGCCTTAAAACAAACATAAAAAAAAATACAAAAAAAATGAAACAAATAAATAAACTACATTATACAATCAATCACCTCTGTGGCCTAGCGGTCAGGCGTTGGATATGACTTCTTGAGGTCTGAGATTTGCTCCCTGGGTCGGACAATAAAAAAAGTAGAAAATGAAGGAATGAATGGTAAGAATTTCACTTTTGTGATAAAAAATACGCACGTCAGACGTAGAGTAGCCATAAGACTTACACAGCTGGCCTCGCATGCCGGCTACAGGACAGCGACACACCTGTTACGTCTGTGGTGTCTGTAGCGCACTTCTGTCTCCAGCCATCAGGAGAGTCGTTGCCTTTTCCGTAATCTTACAAGAAAAACATGTTTTTTTAGGTTTTTACTTCTTAATCATAGAAGTTAAGAGAGAAGAGTCATAAATTTAACCACATTGGAGATTAGAAACTTAAAAAAAAAATAAGTTTCAGATCCGTGTTTTTGCCAACCTTAAATATTTTGTTCATCATCCGACTCGAAAAAAGTTCTCAATTTGATTGTATATTTTATTTAAGTAAAAGTTCTTTAACGATGTTTGAGAGTAATTTGTCGTCACATTTGTCTTTTACGTTAATTTACCTTTGGTTACACCCTACAATTAAACCACTGTATGCTATCACCAAATTTCACACTGCGTTATTTGTGATATTTGATTAGTTGATCGATGCTTTTAGTTTACTTGATCTACTAAGATTCACGCAACGCGCTACATGCAAAGTTTTTTTGAAGTGAAACTTCTTTCCTGTAATGCTTCTTGAAAAGGATGCCATAACGCACACTCATTCACTCACTCACTCACTAACACACACACGCACACGCACACGCACACACAAACACACTTTTTTTTGTTACACGTTACCTCGGCCAATACTAAACTACTGATAGAATGTTGTAAAATTTATAACGGAATCATTGATTATACATACATACATACATACATACATACATATCTTCACGCCAAGTCCCTTACAGGGTAGGCAGAGAGTATCGAGTGATTTAATATTTTTCGTAAAAACTATTATAAATCTCGATGTGGTACCGTATTAAATAGCTGGAGTCGGGTTTTTCATTTTTTATTGTGCTTAATTTTTAAGTATAAAATGGGTAAAGCGGTTTACAGAATAAATACATCTACTTACCAATTTTTAACTATGTAGTTTTAATAGTATGAGAATAAAATGGATGTGAAATACGGACGGACAGCTATCTCAAATTTCAAATCAAATGGAAGTAGAATTAAGTTGATATTATAGTCTATATCACATTGTTATAATGATTATAATACCAGGTTGAACCATGGAATACTTAACTCCGTGTTTATTAATAAGTAAGGGTTCTTATTTACGTCATTCGGCTGCGTGACCCTAACACAACATAATGTAAATTATCTTATAATCATATATTTAGTAAAAAAATTGTCAAAACAATGAGAACCACAATTAAATACCAATTTACCTTATACCGAAAATGTTTCCCGATAAGAAGCTAGGCTCGGCGAAGGTAATGAGTCTATAAATATGTCCACGAAGCACCAACAATTATCAACAATGGTCCATGAGCCGGACATACCGTTTTATGTTTAACTTGGCACCAAATTCCATTGTAAGTTGGCAGCTTAGCGTGCCTTGGCAGACACATTTATAGCCGTTAAGCCTAAATTAATGTCTTAAAGCGGATTGACGTATACGCGTACCAATTGAACAAACGATCGTCATTCGTTGAAGCCCAATCCATATAAGACGAAAATTATCATCAATTGTAATTATGTGAAACCTTACAAATGAAAGTCATTTGAGAATATTACATTTGTTATTTTGTTTTCATAAGATAAATTACAGTAAATATGCAATTTTCTAAATGCGCAATATCGCTTTTTATTTATTTTTACTAAGCTCGAATCCTTTATCAATTCACTTGCTGTTACCCGTGGCCTTGCTCGCGTGCCAGTTGATATATTTACTGAACTGGAGTTGAATTAAAAGCTGTATAATTAATTTATTCCTTTTTTAAACGCACTCATTTATGTTTAATCAATAGCCTAATAATAAGGGCTTTCATACAGACGTTCAACCCCGTATTTTACCCGCTTAATGGTAGAATTTTCAGAAACGCTTAAATAAGTATCTAATTTTTTTTTCAAAATCGGCTTTTCTTGCGTGCGTTACATATTTACTCATATATCACATTAATATAGACTTTCATACAAACTTTCAACCCCTATTCACCGTTTTACCTATTTACCTTTAGGGGTAAAATTTCCGGAAACGGTTATATACATATCCACTTATTTTTAATAAGTAGGTACCCCAAAAATAAAGTTCCATTTTTCTAACGTAAAAATGACGGCTTTCCATCAAACTTTCAACCCTTATTTCACTACCACAGGGACATAATTTCCAAAATTTTGGCCTTAGTTGATGACTACCCAATAAAAAGAGCCCACTCACTAAAATTTATAGCTGTAACTTTAACAGTTTTTGCTTAGCGAGGCTCAATCAGTCAGTTAGGACATGTAATTTTAGAAGTATAGTTTTTGTTGTGCTTTGTAGGTATATTATCACGCCCTTACTTAAATTATAACGTATTGATTTTGATAGTTTTTTTTTTACCAAAGGGTCGAGTATTCCTTTCAAAGTTTATCAAAATTGGACAAGTTACTTTGTATTATAATTATTAATAATCGTTGATGTTGTTTAATAAATGTTGGTTAGGAACAAAGTAAATACAATTACTTAAACGAAAAAAGATATTTAGAAATAACTGAAATGTTAAAATTATTTAAAACGCAATTAGAAAAACACCTACATGTTCATAGGTACACATACATTGCAACCTAATACTTTTTCATATTGTGTCACAAGAATAACATATCATACACATAATTACATATTTTTAAACGTTACACCTTTTTTAAATCTTTGCGTCGTTATCCAAAGTATTAAGTTAACATAATGGTGGTCTTTCTTTTTTAAATAAAACAAACACATAAGAGTTGAGACATTTTAGACATGTCAGTTTAGTTCGGACATGTTAAATTGTGATGTTTTCCGAGTAATAAATTATACGTCTGTAGAAATGTCGTGTACAAACTAATCTGATAGTACTAAGAGTGTTTTGTCTCTTTCTATTACTTTTGTTGAAAGAAGATAGCGACAAATTTTCCCGTGTAGGTCCGGACTCCAAGTGCCTTCCTGCCAGGCAGCTAGTAAAAGGCGAACATAGGCTAACCGTCACTAAAACCGTGACATCTGACTAGGTTGTCGAGTTTCGCAGCGACTCACCCGGTTTGGTACCACCGCCTTACCTATTCCTGCCGCCATAACGCCATGACGTGTTCCAGTTTGGAAGGTAAGGAAGCCGGTAAACTTACTTTTGCTCATGGCCTAACATCCCATCCTCAGATTGGCATCGCACCATTACCACCTTTGGTGTCTCTGGGCGGCGGGAATTATTCACCATCAGGAAATCAGTCTGCTTGTTTGCCAATATCATAAAAAAAAAATAACCTACGAGTAATATTACAGGGGTTCCACACAGATTAAAAAAATTGTTGTAAACATTAGTTTTGCATCTGTGTGGAACGTAGACTTAATCAACATTTTGATTGTTTCAAATCACTTGATTAGGAAACTTTTCTACTAAGGTCACCTTTGTGGTAGGCGTGATTGGAGCGTAATTACAACCGTCTGGATAATGTTTTACTTTGAAGTTATATCGATTTGTTTGAACTAAACAGTTTGACTAAAGTGACAGAATGGTTGAATGAAAATAATCTAAAAATTAATCTTACGAAGACAAAACTAGTTGAATTTCAAACACATTATAGAGATACTAAAAAATTAGATGTGATTTTAAATAATACTACTATTGAGAATGTAGATTCTACTAAATTCCTAGGAATAAAAATCGATAGAATTCCAGTTACAATATCGATCGAAGAATCGATATTGTAACTGGAAATGGCATATTGATTTACTTTGCAATAAAATCGATAAGTTTGTATATGTACTGAGAAGAATTAGAGAAGTGTCAGGATTAAAGGCATCTCTGTTAGCTTATCATGGGTATGTTTCTTCCGTTTTGCAGTATGGTATTCCTATTTGGGGGAATTCTGTAGAATTAACTAGACTCTTTAGAGTTCAGAAGAAGTGTATACGTGCTATATGTAGTGTCAATCAATTACATTCATGCAAGCCACTTTTTAAGTCACTTAAAATATTGCCTTTACCTTGCTTATTATTATTGGCTGTATGTGTATTTGTAAAAAAACATCATTATTTGTTTCATACAAATGCTGATGTCCTAGGTTTGTCTCATTTTAGAAATAGTGAGAAACTACATGTGCCCAACCAAAAACTCAACATTTACAAAAATAACGCGTATTGCATGTCCATTCGTATATACAACCAAATTCCTGATAATCTTAAATCACTTCCATTAAACAGATTCGAAAAAAGGTATTCAACTTACTTTTAGAGAAAAATTATTATAATGTCAAAGATTTTCTTGCAGATAAGAATAAATAATACAGTATTTTTAATATGATTAATATAATTGCAGAATGTTGGGTGCACAGGAGTTTGTTTCGCCGTTTCTTCTCCTGTCTGGCTAGGTTTGGAAACGGTGGTAGTTTACGGTAGATAGGGATAAATTAATTTACATTCTAAAATTGTGTGTATTAATAAATAATCATGCAATCTCAAAACAAACAAAAAACAGTCTGTAAATAGTAATTGTGAATAATTAATTAAAAACATATTAAAATATTTGCACACCACAAGTTGGTAGAATATGTAGGAAGGTTTAAATAATTTTGTAACATCTTTGTAACACTCATATTCTGCAAATAAATATTTTTTCTTTCTTTTCTTTCTTTCTTTGAGAATCATCTTTCAGCACATCTAAAATTAATGATTAATGATAAATAGAAATAAATAAAAGTAAATGTGTAAAAAGTTTAAAGTCGAAGCGCAAATTTTTAATTAGTAGTACCTACTGTACATCTATTGATTTAATTTCAAATTGGGAATTTGTTTTAGCTTCCGGTAAGTCCAATTCATGATCAGCGTACTATTTTGCCTGTATTGTTACGCCGTAATATGCATACTTTTTGTTGTCGGAAAATTGCAAATAAAATAATTTTATTTGGATTTAAGTATGGATTTCCGCAAAGTAACTCCTTCTTCTATCAATTTTACTAATAAACAATTCCTTATAGATTAAATAGCTTGGTTAGAATTGTAACAACTTTTCTTATATATTATGTAACAAATTATGTAAACTATTAATATACAATTATATTTAGTTAGTAAATAATAGTCAACAAAACCAGGTAACACGTGATGCATAAATACGGTGTCAAAAAACGACAGTTTTATTAAAATTTTTTTGAGACATGTATTTAAGGACAAGAAAAAATAAAATGAATTCATTTTTGCAAATATAAAATAAATCACTATAGTGTTATATAATAACACTAAAGTGTTAGAATAAATACATTTTATTTCAGTATAATAGAAAATTTCCCTAACCATTATCACAAGCATTTACAAAGGTTAACAAAGCCCTTTGATTCCAGAAAATCCTTTACCGAATTCTTGCTGTCCTAAATATTTTATTTTATCTTTCAGGGTACAAAAGCGCTGGAGAAACGTCAGGGGTGTAATAGGAAATTTGTTGCCCTATAAATTAATTAGGTGCTAGATAAAGGTATCTTTTTACAGGCTTTTGTATCGGACTTATTGATTACTTTTAAGATTATTAGAAAATATTTCCTTTTTCGTTCTCTTAGTGTTTTAAGATTTTTAGGTATCTTGACGCCCATATACCCGAAGATGTAGGCAGAGGCACAACTAGGGCACTCACGGCTAGCCGAAGACACTATGTCCCACAATGTGATAGATAGGATAAAAATACTTAAATATATACCAGAATAAATGTAAGAAACTTCCATACCCGTTAGGTATCGTAGTTAGGCGGTCAAGGTCGAGTTACGAGAAAGGACATGCTTTGTGACTTCGGCCATTTAGAAAGGATGACAAATAAACCCAAGGAGATTTAGGTTCACATTCCACCACCAAATTTTCCTGGTCACATCCGAGGCTGGTGTTATACACTGTTTAAATTTCTTCTGGGGTCTGGTCTGGTGTTGACGCTAGATACCTCTTGTATCTAAGTAGGTGAATATGATTTATTTTTGAGTAACTCAAAATGTATATTTTTTTTAATTTATAACAAAACCAACGCTGTCCGGGAGTAGAAAAGTGCATTAGATTTAACAGCCTCGTTGGTCGAGTGACTAGCGTACACGCCTAACTACATCGACCAACCGTGACGCTTGGATTCGATTCCAGATGGGGGCCGGCATTTGTGTGTGAACAATTAGATGTCTGCATTTCCGGGTCTGGGTGTTTATTTAATTTATTCTGGTATCTATTTAAGTATTAATATGTATTAGTATCGTTGACTAACACCCATAACACAAGCCTATTTGCCTACTTTGGGGTTAGATTAAAATTGTGTGATTTGTCCAGAGATATTAATTGTTTATCTACTTATTTATTTGCATAGATGGCGATATGTTTTTGCACCTATCGTATTGTGGGACTACTTAGTCTATACCATCGGATATTCGTAGTTTCCTTCGTTTAGTCTCTGCCAATCTCTTAAGGGATATCGATATAATTTTACTTTTCCAATAATATATATTTTTAATAAATTAACAATAATCGCCCCGTGTGGTCTAGCGGTCCGGCGCCGGACTTGACTTCTTGAGGTCCGGGGTTCGATTCCCAGGTTGTGCAACTAAAAAAAACCAGAAAATTTGTATTTTCAATTTTCTATTGTATCGTTGACTAACACCCATAAGCATATATTGCTTATTTGGGGGTTAGATTCAATTTGTGTGACTTGTCCAGCGATATTATTTATTTATAATTTATTTCACACTTTTACACCAACCCTTTCCTAAAATAATCAATCCTAAATTCTACACAAAATAATTTAGATAACAAGCAGATCGAGTCCAGCTTTTGAAACATGCTTTTGAAACTTGCTTCAGAAAATTTGAAAACAGCTTTTAAAAACTTTGCTTTAAAATAACCTACTCCGACGTCCACATTCACATTTTTTCGAGATCTATGAAATTCGAAAACCTTCAATCTCACAGCCAAATGGTTTTCTAAGATGTTGAGGACTGAAAAACTCTTGAAATTCTCCTCCAGACTTGAAACCGCCTTGATAAAGAAATATGTAAAATAATGATACAAATGGGGGTGAGTTGTAATAAAATTATGCAACACAATAATAAATAGATAAACATCTCTAGACAATAGCATTGTTCACTACTGGAGAACTGTTCAACTAAACAAAAACACACATTTCCCCGTGTTGGTCCGGGTTCCTTTGCAGAATAGACCGTCTGTCTTCCTGCCAGATAGCTCAAAAAGGGCGAGCATAGGCTTAACATCACCAACACTGGGAAATCTGACGCAGTGTAGAGTTGCGCAGTGACTCGCCCGGATTGGTACCACCGTCATACCTATTCCTGCCTCCATAGTGTAGGCACTTGTCGTTGACGTGTTCAGGTACGAAGGACAAGTTAGCAAGTAAACTTAATTTTGTTTGAGGCCTAATATCCCTGTCGCAGGTTGGCAACGCACATTACCACCTTTGGTGTCTTTAGAGGCATTTTCTTGCTATCATTATATTCATCCGCTTGTTTCCCTTCCAAAATCATAAAAAAACATAGGAAATACTTACACATATACCTCGATAAATACACCCAGTTCCGGAAATGCAGACACATAGATGTTCATCATACAAATGCTTGCCCCCGTCGTGAATCGAATCCTAGCCTAGCGATTGATCAGTGTACGTTATCACCTCGGCCAACGAAGTGGTCAAGGAAGCTAGCAACATTTCAGTTGCCTCTCTGGTGAGATGTGCACAAAAATTTTGGTGGCTAGTTGAATGTGGATTTTAAGTCACTGATTCCTTCACTTTTGCAATGTTAACTTCAGTTGAAAATAAAAATGAAATTTATTTATTTGCAGAATATTTGTGTTAAAAAGTTGTTACAAAGATATTTAAGCATTCCAATATATTCTACTACATTGTGGTGTGCAACTATTTGTTAACTATAGAAATTTAATATTTATATTGTACATTTTAACATTCAAATCATAGAACTTATTTATATTTGTAGAGAAGAAACCTAATTTATAACAAACTAGATTTTACCTGTGGCTTTATTCCCGTGACAGTTAACATATTTACCGATTATTGCCCAATAATAAGGACTATCATACGAACTTTCAACCCCTATTTTACCTTTCATGAGGGTAGAATTTCCAGAAACGCTTATATACGTATCTCCATATTTTTAATAAGTAACCCAAAAATAAAGTTTCATGTTTTTAACTTAAAAAATGACGGTCCTGCATACAAACTTTCAACCCTTATTTCACCCCCTTAGGGGAAGAATTTCCAAAATTCCGTCCTTTTAGGGTGTTAATTAAATGAAATTTAATGAAAGTCGCCTCTGTGGTCTAGCAGTCCGGGTGTTGGACTTGACTGCATGAGGTCCTGGGTTCGATTCCCGGGTCGGCCAACATAAAGAAAATTGGATTTTTCCAATTTTCTAATTTAAAAAATGTTGGTCGGGATTGGAAATGTGCCCGTTTGGCGATAGGCTTGCCACCTATCAAATTGTGGGACTTAGTGTCTTCGGCTAGTCGTGGGTGCCTTGGTTGTACCACTGCCTAACTCTTCGGGGATACGGACGTGAAGATACTTTTTTAATTAAATGAAATGACCATACTCACCAAACTTCATGTCTGTAACTCTAATAGTTTTTGTTCGGCAATGATGAATCAGTCATTCAGAACATGTTATTTTATAAGTATATATAATTTTGAAAGTAGATTAATTTAACCATCGTTTCCAACCCTAGCTAGTCAGGAGAAGAAACGGCAACACAAACTCCCCGGCAGCCAGGCCTATTACCTATATGCCTTTACTACCACCGTTTCCAAACCTAGCCAGGCAGGAGAAGAAACGGCGAAACGAACTCCTCGGCAATCATGATTTCTTCATTTGAATTAAGTTTATAATTATTAAAAAATGTTTTATTTATTTATGCTTGCCAGCAAGAAATCTTTCATACTATGACATGTTTTCTTTAATAGCAAATCAAATACCTTCCTTCAAAATGTTTTTACTGAAATTGATTTGAAGTTGCAGACGTTGATGGTCTACCAGAGCTAGGTAAATCTTCCAGCAAATCTCAACCGCTTTTGAACGCTTTGTAACACTCATAAGCATGAGTTTTTGATAATGTCGATTTACCGTAAGCCTTTTGTAACATTTTATTGACTCTGAACATAAAATTCCATTGAAGAAACAAAATTTAAGACAAACTCGTTGTTCGATGTCTTTGTGTATTATTAAAAACTCCGCGCCAAAATGTGAAACAGTTTTGTCAATGTAACAACAATACATAAAAATATGAATTTAGAACTATTAACAAAAAATAATTTCCTGATACTTTTTGACTGAATTTACATGATATTCTCCTATCGTGGTGTTTGTTATTAAACTTCTGTGAAATAGCTTGCCTAATTCTTATAAAATTTAGAAAACATATCAGGTAGGTACTTTTGTACATCTTGCTTAAGACGGTTCTAATCCTAAATATTGTTTACTGTTTTGGACGAATTTGATTTTATTTATTTACGATTGGACTCCTTGATCCTTTTTCTTTTTACGACTAAGCCCTATTTTAATTTTGGTCATTAATATTTATGTAAGTTGAAAAGGATAACAAAATTTTAATGTTTCTTATTTGAACTGTTATTAGTTTTCAGGCGCAACGAAATTTGCCAGGACTGCAAGTGTTCTAATAATATACGGACAATAGCTTGCTATAATTGTGATAACTTTAATTGTACGAACTATTGCTAGTGCCCCAGATAAAAAGGAAATGAATTTACGCTCTGTGTCTTCATTATTACGTTATTTGAAAAGAAAGCCGCTTTTATGTTCTTTTATTTAACCAGTGTTACGCCTCCGCGGAATTGGGTCACAGACTACCTTTGGGTGTTAAATATTCGTTAACCTAATTTTAGTATGCTAAAAAAGATTTTGGGGGAAACATAGGTCTGTTAGTTATACCCCTTTCGAAAAAAATATTGAACAATTTAACCATGTTTTACCGTCAGAGATTACAGAATTATGTGACAATTCTCTTGATTTTGACTATCGACACGCTTATCTTACCATAGTAAAAATGTGCTGGTATTATCATATTTCGGTTTTGAATATAAAGTTACTTATGCAAGACGCTAATCAGTCCAGCTTCAGGTTAACATTGCATAATTAACACCTTGTTTTATGGCAAGGTGTCTTTAGGCTTTATTTTATATCGCCTCTGTGGTCAAGCTGTCCGGCGTCAGACTTGACTTCTCGAGGTCCCGAGTTCGATCCCCGACTTAGCAACAAAAATTAGAAACAATATATTTTCAATTTTCTAACGAAAATAACGTTGTCCGGGATTGGTAATAGGCTTGCAGCAATCAAATTGTGGGACTCTGTCGTGGGTAATCTGGTTATGCCTGTGCCACCTCTTTGGGGATATGGGCGTAAAGATACTTAACTTTACTTTTATTTTAACCATAAGGAAATTCATCTCTTCGTTTGTTTTGCTTTGCTTACTCCAAAAAAGACTGCAAATTTTGTTTGAACTGTGTTTCTGGAATTGTATCGTAGAAACCAGCAATGTTCCGCTTAGATTAGTACCAACATTATCTTATGACGCAATGTTTGTGCCCGCTACTATTGTCATCCAAATTAATATTTATACATATTATCAAATTTCTATTTGATTTGATTGACTTGACTTGCCTTTACATTTAAATTTTTAAAATTTGGGTCTGAGTATTCAAATGACTCAGAAATTGTGGAGGTATGTGATGGTATTACGATGGAAGAAGTTGAACAGGCGACTAGTAATATGAAATATGGGAAGGCTGCGGGAGTAGATATAGTTGCAGCTGAAATGATCAAGAATGGCTGGACCACCAGCCATCCGTGACTTGTTCCGGGTCCTTTGTTATAAAGGTTGGAGGACCGGCATCATAGTGACTTTTGTAAAGGCAAGGGATCACGGCATGGACTTTCAGTTAAGTGAAGCATTAAGCAGGGTTGTGTGTTGCTAGTAAATTTGTTTAACTTGTATTTGGATGAATGCGTTCAAAGTTTAAGATTAATGAACATACATGCGTATGAGTGACCAAGTGGTGCACTGTTTGATTTATGCAGATGATGCTGTAATTTTGGGCTCTATACCATTTGAGCTGAAAAAACTGGTTACAGTCATTGAATGTAATTATAAAAAAGAGTAACATTTGAGTGCAAACAAAACCAAAGTGATGATATTTGAAATATACCTAGCTAGAATGGACGTAGGAGTCTTACTTGATGATATAGTTATGATAAAACAACATTGTGATGTTTTATGGAAGCGAATGTATCGTATGTCTGAAAAAACATGAAAGTGGGATAAATGCGGTCGAAATAACAGCGCTATGGAAATTATGTGGTGTATTGCTAGATGACCGCATTTGTAACAGCGAGGTTTACCGGTAAAACTGCGAAAACAAACATCAATTTCAATATTTTCTTCTTAGTACTGAAGATAGGAAACTGAAAATAAGGAACAACATTTTTTTACAAACAGCATATTAGTTGTCTTTAAAACTACCTCTAACAGCACCTACACAAAAAAAAGAGTAATTCTTAGAGATTTTTAGAATCCATCATCAGATTTCAACTATGGCAATGGTGACTTCAATGCTTTAGGTAGTACACGCTTTTAGATGTTCTTTTAAATCAGTTCATAAACCACCGAGAAATCGAAAGTCAAGCGTAATATAACCGCCTCCTTTTTGAAACTCAGTTAAAATCTTAATGTCACGAATACACGTGGCATGTGTAAAACATTATCCTTTTCTTCTTGCTTACAAAGAAGTATTGTTTGTAATAAAGCGAAACTGTGCTACGGGAAATTAACCCCTAAACGTGCATTATGAGGTGTTTGGGTACCGTTATAAATGACACTCATTTCTAGACGGAAATACCTTCGGGGTTTTGTATACAAACTTGTATTATGTTACTTGAGATTAAAGGTTGGAGTATCGCGACGTAAATAATATTTCGTAGACTTGCAACATTAAGCATATTAAAAGCATAATTTATATTATTTTAACTAAGCCAAAGCCGGAAGCTACGCCGCGACAAAACCTATTTTTTTGGCTTATATTTCACTGGTTTTTTTTTAGATTTGGCTCAGATGATATTACATACTAAATATGTGTTTTATTTGGAAGAAGTAAAACCTTTTGTTATAATATATTTAATCAGTGAAAATAATGTACTATTGTTATCTTTGTAGCCATTTTATGATTAATTCATTTATTCGATTGCTGAAAAAAATGCAGGAGTGCGAATCAATAAATCTTAAAGTAGTTTAAACTGCATTAGAATAAACTATTTTGTTGTTTTGCAAGAAGTTGTCCAAACAAGGAAAAAATAGTAACTAACACGTTCCAACAAGTTCCTAAAAGTATGACCATCAAATCATTAAATTCAAAACATTCGCCTTAGAAGTCTGGCTCAGCGTCGAATTTGATTTTTAAAGGTCCTAGGTTTGATGTCTGGTCGGCTAATAAAAAAATTTGTTTTCATTTAACTATTACAGTAGCGTTGCCTGGGATTGGATATTTGCCCGTTTGACGAAGGCTTGCCTCCTATTACATTGTAGGTCTTAGTGTTTTCGGCTAGGGGTAGGTGGCCTGATTGTGCTTCTTCCTAGCTTTCGGGGATATGAGTGTAAAGATACTAAATTGAAAACAAAAACACACAACATACTGCCAAATTTATAGTAACAGTAATTTAACATTAACAATTTTAATCGGAATAGGTATTAAACCTAACACTTCATTGATAATAATAATTAGAGATGCGAACTAACAATGTACGAATCAGTGATTTTGACTTCATATAATAATATATTATTGTATCGTAACTAAACTGCAAAACGCCGACTTCAATAATTTCTTTACCATGTCGCAATTTGATCATTATTTTTCGAAACATAGCTAATTATTACGAAATATTTCCACATGCTAGTAGTTTTATACAATATTATCAACATCCCGCTAGTACCTAATTAGGTAACTTAACAATTACTAATGTAATAAATATAACTACAGTTACCTAAAAACACCAATTTTTCGTCACTAAAAATCGTTTTAGAAGCTAGTCTGAAGCCTATCTAGTTGCAGTCATCACATCCAGACTTAACTATGCATCATGATCGTAACTGCCCCATAAAAACGTATTGCAAAGCTGCAAGTGTGAGTATATTTAGAAGTTGTTAATAATTAGTTAAGTTGTTATGATCACCTCTGTGGTCTAGCGGTCCGGGTGTTGGACTTGACTGCAAGAGGTCCCGGGTTGGAATCCCGGGTCGGCCAACAAAAAGTAAATTGGATTTTTCCCATTTTCTAATTTAAAAAAATGTTGGTCGGGATTGGAAATGTGCCCGGTTGGCGATACGCTTGCCACCTATCACATTGTGGGACTTAGTGTCTTCGGCTAGTCGTGGATGCCTTGGTTGTACCT
>NJDC01014859.1:56372-75868 GCA_002245475.1 Calephelis virginiensis
GACGGAAATACCTTCGGGGTTTTGTATACGAACTTGTATTATGTTACATGAGATTAAAGGTTGGAGTATCGCGACGTAAATAATATTTCGTAGACTTGCAACATTAAGCATATTAAAAGCATAATTTATATTATTTTAATTTAGCCAAAGCCGGAAGCTACGCCGCGACAAAACCTATTTTTTTGGCTTATATTTCACTGGTTGTTTTTTAGATTTGGCTCAGATGATATTACATACCAAATATGTGTTTTATTTGGAAGAAGTTAAACCTTTTGTTATAATATTATAATATATTTAATCAGTGAAAATTATGTACTATTATTATCTTTGTAGCCATCTTATGATTAATTCATTTATTCGATTGCTGAAAAAAATGCAGGAGTGCGAATCAATAAATCTTAAAGTAGTTTAAGCTGCATTAGAAGAAACGTTTTTGTTGTTTTGCAAGAAGTTGTCCAAACAAGGAAAAAATAGTAACACGTTCCAACAAGTTCCTAGAAGTATGACCATCAAATCATTAAATTCAAAACATTCGCCTTAGAGGTCTGGCTCAGCGTCGAATTTGATTTTTAAAGGTCCTAGGTTTGATGTCTGGTCGGCTAATAAAAAAAATGTGTTTTCATTTAACTATTACAGTAGCGTTGCCTGGGATTGGATATTTGCCCGTTTGATGAAGGCTTGCCTCCTATCACATTGTAGGTCTTAGTGTTTTCGGCTAGGGGTAGGTGGCCTGATTGTGCTTCTTCCTAACTTTCGGGGATATGAGCGTAAAGATACTAAATTGAAAATAAAAACACACAACATACTGGCAAATTTATAGTAACAGTAATTTAACATTAACAATTTTAATCGGAATAGGTATTAAACCTAACTCTTCATTGATATTAATAATTAGAGATGCGAACTAACAATGTACAAATCAGTGATTTTGACTTTATATAATAATATATTATTGTATCGTAACTAAACTGCAAAACGCCGACTTCAATTATTTCATTACCATGTCGCAATTTGATCATTATTTTTCGAAACATAGCTAATAATTACGAAATATTTCCACATGCTAGTAGTTTTATACAATATTATCAACATCCCGCTAATACCTAATTAGGTAACTTAACAATTACTAATGTAATAAATATAACTACAGTTACCTAAAAACATCAATTCTTCGTCACTAAAAATCGTTTTAGAAGCTAGCCTGAAGGCTATCCAGTTGCAGTCATCACATCCAGACTTAACTATGCATCATGATCGTAACTGCCCCATAAAAACGTATTGCAAAGCTGCAAGTGTGAGTCTATATAGAAGTTGTTAATAATTAGTTAAGTAGTTATGATCGCCTATGTGGTCTAGCGGTCCGGGTGTTGGACTTGACTGCATGAAGTCCCGGGTTGGAATCCCGGGTCGACCAACAAAAAGAAAATTGGATTTTTCCAATTTTCTAATTTAAAAAAATGTCGGTCGGGATTGGAAATGTGCCCGGTTGGCGATAGGCTTGCCACCTATCACATTGTGGGACTTAGTGTCTTCGGCTAGTCGTGGGTGCCTTGGTTGTACCTCTGCCTACCTCTTCAGGGATATGGGCGTGAAGATACTTTATTGTTAATGATTAGCAATATCAATGTTTGATTATAAGCAGTTGCATTAATTGGAAATGCCACATAAATAGTGTATATGATAAGCTTCATGCTCTTCTTCAAAAACTCATCTTTATAAAGAATAAACTTCACTTATAGAACTTGTTGATTGTAGCGTAAACAACTTGGAGACCTAACCATGTTGGAATTAAGTAGTTATGGCCTCACTCATAAATCTCAATTGAATCAAATATTTCAATTACAACTACGAACACATAAAACAGTTGCTATCCCGATGAAAATTAAAAATAAGTTAAAATATGACTTTCTTGAATAGTTCCACTTCTGTAAATTAGTTTCAATAAATTGCCATTTTAAATATAAAATTTATTATTTGATAATTATTTAAAAATTAGTCCTAAATTAAAAATAAAATATAAAAAAACACACCATAAACATTAAGCTAAAACTAACTAAACATTTAAACGATTATGGTAAATTTATGTCGTATTCTCAGATATACTCGTAATGTCAATAATAAATGTCTTCTTCTTATTTTATAAATAAGGCTTTCGATCGTTTTTCACGACTACTTTGCCAATGTCATATTAATTTTTATACAGTCATTAGTCACTATGTACAAAGTCATGTCAGGTCAGGGTCTTGAGTAAAACGGTGGCTTCATTACTCAAGCTCATCTAGTGAGATTTGACGGCAGCAAGGAAATAGACGATACACTAATTTCTTCATGATTATTTCATTTTGCACTGTCACTGAACAAAATTAATCTAATTCCCACCTAAATTATTTCACTCAATATAAACACGAAATTCAATAATAATGAAAAAATTACGACCACCTTCTTTCACGATGGCGCCAAAACTCTCAAAATAATAGACTTCAATAATAATAGAATTAAATAGCTTAAATACTTTAGATTTTATTGGTATGGCTACTTCCTGAAGTGCTAGAAAGCTGAAAATAGTTATGTAATATATAGACTGCAGGTCCATCCCAAAAAATAGATGGGTCATTTGAACCTCCAGGTAACGTATATAGGACGATATAAGGGCGTAAAATGATAAGATTCAGCACTATGCCATCACCTATAAGCTGTCCAACTGAGTGCAGGTGAGAATTCAAAAGTACAGGTAGAGTGAGTCTATTTTGGTCATTTATTTTTGTACGGCATGGGCATCGGTATTGGCATGGGCCTGTAGTCTATAAGTTAAGTATACAACCAACAAAAAATCATAAACTTGTATCTTTCGCCCCTCAACCAATAAAATGAGACTTTAAAGTATAAGGGTACTTCCTGAAATGCTAGAAAGCCGAAATTTGGCGTGTAAACAAAGTTCAGTATACAAAAAAAATCGGTCTGCGTATACCGTTCTCCCATAATTTTGAATTAAATCACAACAGTCAGTTATAAAATCAGAATCAGACAAAACTTTATTCACTTGAACCATACAAGTGGTACTTGTGCGCGTCGACATTTTTTTAAACTACCACCGGAGTTGAATTTATTGGTTGTGGGACTTAGTACTTTTGGCTAGTCTAGTGCTCTAGTTATGCATCTGCCTACCTCTTTAGGAAAGTGGCCGTGAAGATACTGCTAGATGTTAATAATAATTAGTTTAATTAGTGATAATATGAACAACACAAATTACACAATCAAACTAACTGTAGCGCCGTAATTAACACCTGTAATAATGTTATTCTTTAAAAAAATAGAAATAAAATAAAACAAAAAATAAGTTATAAGCTTACATCAATTTATATTGAAAGTAGTAAAGGATGATAAGTATTAAACTAATGATACCGTAGTTAATTTTTCAAAGTTAAATATATACCCCATATACTCACTCCTCGTGAAAATTTTAGTTTTCTTGCGATTGCAATATATTCAATAATCATTTTATTTCATGTACATGTAAAATTTACATTAGATACCTTTCCAAGAAATGAAAAACAAGCATGAAGTCGGATCAATAACTTCCTCTTTTCTAAAGCTGGTTTAAATCGATACGCGCTCTATACCGCTGTAAATGGTATTATTACTCTACTATCCATTCCACGTCATCGAAAATCACTCTAGCGTGGGTGTGGCTCAAGGACCAACAATCTCGCAATAAGGAACTTGCTATCGCAAGGAAACTAAAATATTCACGGGAGATAGTATAGTGCGTATTTATTTTAACTTTGAAAAACTAATTACGGTATCTTAAGTTAAATGATTATTATCCTTTACTTTTATCAACTGACTTTAATCATATTACTAGCTATGGTAAAAACTGTTGTCCTGTCCTAAATAAGAATACTGTCTTTTTATATGAACGTTCTCCTGAACATGATTAACGCAACAAAAAAAAGGTAAAGCAAAATCAGTCTATCCGCAATGACCAAGGGAAATAGGGATTCATTTATATATAATAAAATACAATATTATAATAAATTCAGAAAAATAGAATCTCCATTTTTTTAAACCTCGGATTAATACAATTATATTAAGGCTAATGTAGCTATAGAAATATTTATATCATCTTACACATTCACAACTTGAAGGTAAATAATCTGTATAACGAGTATGCATATAAACAAAACAAATTACTTAAATGTTACCGTTGAATTCGAAAAAAAAACTTCATTTCCAGACAAGTGCTTCTTTACATCAAGTCTCTTACGCAGTAGGCAGATGATCTACAGACGCGTATAGGTTCATTTGAATTTTAAGCTTCTCACGGTAAATTTTAATATGATATTATTACGAAAACTTTAGCTGACTATCATTATTTTGTGACATATACGTACGATTTTGTGTATATAAAGATAATTGATAAATGCGATAAAAAAAATTGTCTGTAATTTGAAAATTGCCTGGTTGGTGGTGGGTTTTTCCTCTATCGCAATGTGGGACTTACGTAATAGCTACAGCTAAACTTAAGTGCCGTGATTCTACCGCTGCTTACCTCGTACTTTTACTATTTTTATTTAGTGAAATTGTAATTCATAGCATTTTTATGATTAAGATTAGTTACTTATCAAGATGGGAACCTGCTATCTAATTCATCTGATAATACGTATATAATAGACGAAGATGTTATAAGTAATAGCAATACATTAAACAAAAACATGCACCACTTAGTTCTTATAGTTATACTGTCTTCTGGATTCGATTTGCTTACTTTAGCTTTACCCTTGAAGGAGATTGCGCCGTTTTCAAAGAGTTAATTGGATTTTTAATACGAAATAGCTATTATGAAAGGTTATTGTATTGTGGCGGTAGCAATTATTAAAACCATACCCATTTTAAACGAAATTCTGGATTTTATTTTGTGGTTGAAATGAAAATCTAAATTGGCAATACGCCTTTATTACGAAATTACATTTTCTAACAATCATTTTTAATAAACTTCTTCAAACCTAAACAAACTTACTTAATGGAATTTTAAGTAAACACGGATTTATTAAAAACAAAGATCTAGGGTTCTACGTTTTTTATAAAAGAGAATGAAAACGGGCAATGTCGTCTTATAGCACAAAATAAGTTTAACAAACACATTTCTGACCTTTCTGGGATTAATATTTGCCCAATTTTGAATGTTTATTGCACCGGTTTGGTCATGTAAGTGGCTGTCTCAACAGACGTTGTTTTTATATGTGTGGAAATCCTCAAAGATATCGACCACTTTTGACGGGAGAGGTATAAAACCACACGGTGTGCACCCCTTCGCTGGGTACCGGGGTTTTGGGAAAGCTTTCGCACACATCCACTGTTCTAGCAGGCTTGGATCTCCTTTAGGCAGTCTAGTACCTCTAAACAGGGGACTGAATATCGTCAGAAGTGATACACGGAAATAAAGCGAATACCACTTCGGAGTCCCAGTGACTGGCACACCCGTACCTGCCGCAACCCCATCATCAAGTGAAATGCTTAACCCCCTACTACGTAGACCTTAAAGCCGCCATCCAACGAGAACTAAGTGGCCGACCATCCTGAGCCTGTTCCTAGTGTCCTCTCTTAGGCAGAAGATATTAAGGAGCAGCCTCCCTGATCCAATTATTTTCGACAGGGCTCCAGCCTGACTACGGTTACTCAGCTTCCCACCACGACAAGGCTTTAACCCTTGGGGGGAACAGACTTTATTCAGCCTTAATTGTAATAATTAAATGTTAACTAAAGTTTCGCCAAGTAACATTTTTTCTTTCATATGAAAATAGATTACGAAATATATACTTATGTACAAAATAGCAAATAAGTAAAGGCTCTCTTTGTAGCAAGAGAAAATTGTCGCCTAAAGACATCATAGATAGATAGAGAATAGAGAAGGCGTTAGTATTAATCCAGGATTACAGCACTCTAGTATAATATAATAATGACTGCACTAGTTCATTCAAATGAACCCACTATTATAAAAATAACTACTGATTATATTTCTTAATTTTTTGATTAGTCATATAATTATGAAGCACGAAATTAATTTGACAATACTGACATGGACAATGTTGCTAGTGTAACCCTTAGGGTTTTTGAGTGATAACTTCACCAAGGAAACAGCATTAATTACCACAAAATAATAAAAAATTCTCTTGTGGGAAATACTTGCTCAGTGCTCCCACTTGTGAAACTGAGAGTGGAATGACGTTTCAAAGAGCAGTTTAGTTCCTATTTTCACTACTGAGCAGATAAATTGGTAGCAATTTTTTTGCATACAATTTTCTGAACATATTATTAGTTATTTTATAAGACATTTTTGTATTTTTACTAGGATGAGAATGGCGAAACATACTCATTTGTTTTTTCGTAACTTTGAATCGTACCAGTAAGACACATGTAACTTTGGAAAAACAAAAAAAATAAAGCCAATTGTATATATTAAATTGACATGTTTTAATCAATGTTTTTTTTTATAAATTACATTAAATGAAAAAATAGCAAACAGTGACAATGATCAAGTCATGTATGAGTTTAAACACCATATGAATAAACAAATAAAAAGTTCTAAAAATAATTAAAGTAAAAGAGAATGTTGATATAACCATAGAGCTCATTGAAAGTTTCTGTATTTTATTGAAAAATAGAGGTAAATGTACATTACTTTCAATTTTTAACACTACTCTACACGTTTTGTTGAAAGCTAGTAACAAAATGACAGTCGTAGTTCTACCATATCATAAATCACCAAGAAGTCAAAATAAAAAATAAAATAGAAAACATCTTCACATATCTATTATATTTCGTAATCAATCTAAATGTATTTTTACATATGAGATACCACAATTACACTGCACGCAACTGTTAACTGATAATATCTACTGAAATTTTACCACGCACCATAGATCTAAACTAATATAAAGTGTGATAAGCGCATGATTGGATAAGCAAAATGTTAAAAAAGGACGTCATCATTTGCATATATTTCCAGCAAAAATTTGACTGTTTAGCTTTTTTAAATGATTTTTTTTCATGTATTATTCAAAAATATTTATTTATTTACATTTCACTTTTCATTTTACAATGCATTAAATTAATGTTAAGCAAATAAAATTTAATAAAAGCATCTGTGTCTAAAAACAAAAAAAAATATATTACTTAGTGTCTTTTTTTTTGATATTTTGGATCCAATTATTAATCAATCAATCAATCAATCAATCAATATTTTATTTTTTTACATTGGTTCTTACAATTTTAACATAGCATCACATATTTGACTATTATTATGGCATGCAATTTGACATAATAATTAAGGTATAAGGACTATACTATATAAGAACGTGTCTTCGGCTAGTCGTGGGTGCCTTGGTTGTAACTCTGCCTACCTCTTCGGGGATATGGGCGTGAAGATACTTTCTAATTAAGGTATGATGTGGTAACTGTATGATAAGTTACACTAAATAATAAATTAAAATTCACATTGTCACATTTTGATTTCAAGATACACAAATTTAATAATTAAGATAACAATATCCAATCCAAATTAATTTTATAATTTTGTAGTTTTTAAATATTAATAAATAATTATTTGTGGTATTTTAAATGTCGGTAATCGAATCATTTAATTACAATGATATCAATTATTAAATAATGTAATATAAAACAATAACCAACCGAATCATTTCATTACAAATATTCGTTAAATTCGACATACAAACATTTACAATAAACACATTTAAATAACAAAAATATTTGTAAATTATTATACATTTATTGCATAATTTACATATTTATTTTTTATTATTAATATTATAGTTACGTAATTTACTTCGTATTTTATTTTGGTGAAAATCATTGTTTATAATTGTAACATTAGCATTTATATTATGACATGTTTTTGGATTTTAATTATTTTTCTTATCAAAAAATAGATTTCGGATCTATTTTTTGGGAAATGAACTTATTTAAGGAGTAAAACAGTAATTTAAATAATTTACGTTTAAATGTCATTATACCATATTCTCTAATTTATCCCTAAAATACTTGTTTGATTGAAGCAACGAAGCCACTTTCTTCATAATTTTTGTTTGTCCAACCATGCGCCTCGCAACGTATACATCCATAGTTTTATTATAAGTTGCTTCATCATCAAATTAAAAATATTATCCCGTGTTGGTCCGAGCCCTTTGCAGAATAGACCATCTGCCTTCCTTCCTTCCGTCACTGGCACCGTGACATCTGAGTACGTGGTAGAGTTTCGCAGCGAATTATTGGTACCACCAACTTACCTTTTCCTGTTGCCATAAGGTAAGCCCAGCCGTTGACGTATTCCACTTTGGAGGATAAGGTAGCAAGTAAACTTACTTTTGCTCGGGGCCTAATATCCCTGCTTCAGGTTGCCAACGCACCATTACCAACTTTGGTGTCTCTAATATACATGAATTTCTTACAGCCAGGAATTCCGTCTCCGTGTTTGCATTTCAAAACCAAGAAAAAAACAATAATCCTCAAGGTTTTGTCGATAGAGATGATGATAGATCGACGACGATCTCTGTTATAGAAAAAAAATATATAATGTTTAAATTTGCTATCACTCCATTTAATTATTTTAATTTATTCTAGCCTTGTTAATACTGCCATTTGTATGTTTTTTATTTAAAAAAAAGTATCTTCACGCCAATATCCCTGAAGGGGTAGGCAGAGGCAGAACTAAGGCACCCACGATTAGCCGAAGACACTAAGTCCCACAATGTGATAGGTGGCTAAGCTATCGCCAACCGGGCCCATATCCAATCCTGAGCAACATTTTTTTTATTAGAAAATTGGAAAAACCAAAGTTTCTTTTTGACACGGGACTCGAACGCGGGACTTCATGCAGTCAAGTTCAATACTTGAAGCGCTAGACCACAGAGGCAATTTTTTTTTGTTATGTATTGTTTATAAATGAAAGTACACACATTCTAAACTCCCTAAATGTAAATTATTTTTGGAAATGCAAAATGGAATATAAAGTAAGAAATTTAAAGGATATTTTACACCAAATAACAATCTGAAATTCCAAACTCAAGTTTCGTTGTACAAAATATGGTTTCAGCGAGTCGTTTCCTCGCATGCATATGCAAATGGAGCTCGCACTCAGAGTGGTTTTCATGATTTTCAATGGATTCCTTTCCTTCTTGCGAATTCGTATGAATAAAGATTACATTATCGTAACTTATGAACGTGATTTCTTTATAACATTTTTATGCAAATGAATTTTTCACGGCTCCATTAACGCTTTTTTACGAATATTCAAATTGTCCGAACTGCCTCGTAATCAGGTTAAAATGTCTGTTTGTTACCATAAAATTTATTTTAATAAAAGCATAAATAAATGTATTCACGGTACTCCACCAAACGAAATAACATATTTTGATAAATTTGTAGCATAAAATTGTTATACGGTACTTATACCAATTTCACTACATAAAATATTTGTTTTGTTACCTTCGAACGTGACATTCTTACCAAATCGACAGGCAATTAATGTAGAAAAATACTTCAATCATCTAGGCATTGCAGGTCACTTGCCGGTGAAAAATTAAGGAACAAACTATGATTATTTTGAAAAAAATAAGTAATTTACTAAAAAATAAGTACCGAAGAGATTATACACAAATTAAAAATCTTCGAAATCTCTGTATTCTCTCCCTCACATTATTTAGTTACCGAGGGCGGTATTTCCAAACGATCATGACTTAGGAACCTTCCAGAAAAGAGCAAACTCATTTCTTAAAGGTTGGCAACTCATCTTTGATACTGCTGGTGTTGCGGATGTCCGTGAGCGGCGGTGATACTTTCCATAAGGTAACTCACTAGCTCGTTTGCCTCCTGTTGTGTAAATAAAAAAAAAAAAAATTCACACTTATTGCTCTGTAAAATTCATTGTTCAGTGTCAGGTTGCCCTGTTAAATTTATCTCTGTGATAACCTTGATCTTTTGATGACAATTTCCTTGCCGTTTCCCAAACTCTAAACGTGTATTTAATTTAAAGTGCCTATTTACTTTCTCTTTTGTACATGAAGGAGTTAGCTCCTTATATTATTATTAGTTATAAATAAAAGTGACTTAGGATCCACCCTTACAGGTCAGTGCCTTAGTTGGTCATGAGTAAGGAACTACTCGTGCACGAAAAAATATATAAATACTGACTGACCCGGTAAATTTCGTGTCCCTTGAAATTTCCAACAGTTTATAAATGAAAAAAGTTAAAGTATTATTTTTCTTGCTAATAACCTATATGACAAACAAAAAAGAGTTAGCAAAATTAGTGGATGGGGAGACATTTTTATTTATATAGATTTATAGACGAACAAAAAAAAAACAAATATGGCGTCTAGAGGCCACAGCTGTCTCTCACCATTAATAGGATTAGTAGACCATGAACAGTATGCGTGTTCATAGACCTCTTGCTTAAAAAATAAAAATATCGCCTCTGTTGTCTAGCGGTCCGGCGTCGGACTCGACTTCTTGAGGTCCCAAGTTCGATCCTAGGGTCGGGCAACAAAAAAATTAGAAATTGTATATTTCCATTTTTCTAATAAAAATAACGCTGCCCGGAATTGGATTTGTGCGCGGTTGGCGATAGGCTTGCCACCTGTCACATTGTGGGACTTAGTGCATTCGGCTAGTCGTGCGTGCCCTGGTTGCACCTCTGCCCAATTCTTCGGGAATATAGGCGTGAATATCCTACTGCTACTACTATCTATTTAAGTATTTCTATTATATTCTCGATTTCTAACATCAATAAAAACAATATAAAAAAAATTAATTGTATGGCAAAAAAAAGCCTGATTTAAACGGAGGAACTGTTTCAGTTCAGCCAGCTGGATGACGGGTAGAGAATGTCATTACCCATCCATTTTATAAGTTTAGATAAAAAGTAAATCTGTGGTATAGTATATCAGTATTGGACTTGAAAGCATGATAACTAGGTTTGATCCCCGTGTCAGTAGCGTGTAGTGAAAAATCACTTAAATTATTATTTCTATAAACTACAACTAATTTTACTCTATAGTTTTGCTGTCCGGCGTCAAGCTTAAGAGGCCCCAGGTTCAATCGGCGCGTCGGGTAACAAAAGAAAATAGAAAATGTGTATTTTCTATTAATAATAACATTGCCCGGGACTGAAAATGAGCCCGGTGTGGCTTACCACCTATTACGTTGTGTAACTTATTGCCTTCGGCTAGTCGTGGGTGCTTTGGTTATGCCTCTGCCTAGCTGTTTAGGGATATATATATATATATGTATAGGGATAGGAATAGTCTTACTTTTTTCTAAACTACAACTAACTTTCACGTATCACAGAACATATTGTAGTGGACTGTAGTCTTGCCAAGCGATTTAGGCTATAAGCCTTCAAATTTATGTCCTCCGCAAGTCAGAACTAGGATTTATGCTCTAATCTGACAGGGTGCAATGGACTTAAGCCAAGCTTAAGCCGAATCTAAGTTGAAATTTTGCGTTGGATTTTATGACACGTTGGTTTATGCGGCCAAGACTTGATGAACTTTATTATGTTTAACACGGTCTTAATAACAAATTTCAAACACTAAATAATGTATTTAAAATTAACTTCAATTGTTAGTCGAGAGCTCATTTATTCTATTTTCAATTGACTCTAATAAGAGAAAACCATTGATCCGTTTTTTTTATTTGTTACGGTCAATATAGACGTAGATATATCGATCAGGTTCAGAAGTGATGACTTAATATTTTTAAGCTATAGCATAGCTTATATCGCAGGCCTTAAGTGTGAACACCGAATCCATAAATTCCGTAACGAAAATAAACTAACAACACCCACTCCAACCGGCACAGCGGTAATACTTTTAAGCTATTGTTTGGTTTTGCCATCTATCGATGAATAGTAGAACATTTAATTACTTTTTGATCACGCTTGTCTCTTTAGTTCAGCAACTCGCCAGCACTGATACAATCAATGCCACCTGCATTGGTTGTATCGCATTGGTTGTAGCGGTGTTACTGCGTAATCTCTCTCTTCTCCCCTCAATCTGGTGACTCATTTCTGCTTATTCAATGGCTTCACCGCGGCAGTCTCCGAGTACCACACGACTTTTTTTATAAAAGAGCTCAGCGAACACGCTGAGCACAGAAATTCCTGGTGCTTAGATACACCACAGGCAGTAATGGTGCGTTGCCAACTTGAAGCCAGGATGTTAGGCCTCGGACAAAAGTAAGATTTCCGGCTACCTGGACCTCCGAACCGGAACACATCAACGGCAAACGCTGATGTTATAGTGGCAGGAATAGGCAAAGTGGTGGCACCAATCCCGGCTAGTCGCTGCGAAACTCTACCACCTAGTTAGATATCATGGTGCTAGTGACGGTAAGACTCTTACGAGCTGCCTGGCAGGAAGGCAGAGGGATCAACACGGGGAAAACTATAGAAAAATATTAAAATCCAAGCAATAAAAATGGACATTGAAATAGGATACTACATTAAGATTCCACGGCCATCTTGATTAACATTCACGCCATTTGCATAAAATGTCACCGCATACTGACAGTTCGCTTCAGTCATTTTTCAGATGTTCAATTTGTTAGTGACAGTTTGTTGAAGCTGAATGAGATGATATCTATTTTGTTTCCGTTATGATTCTTGTACGTTTCCGATTACTTTGAGCAATAGTTACAGTAAGTCTATCAAGAGCTAGTAGTGTCATAGATTATGTTATAATAAACTAACTGTTAGCCGCGGCTTCGCCCGCGATAATTTGCTGAACTATCATATCTTTTTTTACAAGTTCGATCAGACTGTTAAAATCCTACCAAAGTTTTAAATGTGAAAGTTTGCATGTTTGTTTGTTTGTTACTCCTTCACGCAAAATCAAACTGATTTTCATGAAATTTGGCACACATATAGAAGGTAACTTGGATTAAAACCTAGGATAGCTTTTATTCCGAAAAAATGTTCCTGTGGGATCAGTAACTGTGCGAGCAACGCCGCGGCGAGTAGTAGCTTATTAAACCTTCGCGAACATACATCGTGACGCATATATAATCATATGTATATTCAGAATATTGACAATATTAACAAACCAATTAATTTGTAAAGTGGCCTATTTTCATTTTGATATTATTAATGGAGTTCTGGACTTACATAAGGTAAAAAGTTTTAAATAAATGTATCGTATAAACGTCATAAAGTTAGATAGGCACTTATGTAGTATATTTTCATAAAACTAAATTGTCATAAAGCTTTGGGTCTGTCATAAAAATCTATAACTTGATATTCAATGGATCATTTCTATGCATATTAGGTGCGGTTAACAAAAACTACACATACGAAAGGACGTACAGATTTACGTTATAGATATTTGCGACCCTGAATTTCGATATAAATATGACGGTGCTCAGATCTCAAATAGAGATAAAAATAGTAGATGTGTCTGTACTGTTAATACTATATTTGTACTACCAATGGCGTTTAAAAGCACTTTTTCTATTTTGAACGGACTTCAAAAGGAGGAGATTATATGTTCAATTATTAATTATATGTAACAATGTGAATATGTCGACCTATTATAACGTCTTTTCTGAAACGATTTTAAATACATTTCCTAATTTCTAAAAAACGTACTTCAGAGTTGGTTCAATTGCCACCAAGTCTCGACTGGGTGATGGAATCAAATAGAAATAAAATTACTTAATTTATGTACTTAATCGCCCCTGTGGTCTAGCGGTCCGGCGCCAGACTTGACTTCTTGAGGCTCCGGGTTCGAGTCGACCCGACTCGACCGGGTCGGGCACCAATTTTCTAATAACAACAACAATTTTACCTGGGTTGGCGATAGGCTTGCCACCTTTCACATTGTGAGACTAATGCTTCTTTGGCTGTTCGTGGGTGCCATGGTTGTGCCTTTGCCTACCTCCGCGCAAGTATAGGCTTGAAGCTACTTACATGACACAATTATTCAAATCAAAGTAGTTATTTTTCAGTGTTACTAAAGTTAAGTTATTAACTATACGAAACCTTTCACAAAACCCAATCGAAGAAAAAACCAGACTATTTAGATTTTTTATACAAAGGTAAGAAATCAAGCAAAGGAATGGTAAATAATATTTAATTACGTTTTAGATAAAAAAACATTTTGCTAAAGTTATTCTAAATCTCAGATAACAAACCAATAGACTGATTTCTAAAGATGACAAATCAACTATTTTTTTGAACTAATACTGATATATGCTCAAATTAGTTTGTAAGAAGAATACATATGTTGTTAGAATGTTGTTTTAATTTGTGTACTAACCCGCTTATAAGATTTCAAAATATATTTACTTGGGCTGGTAAAAGACTTAGCGTAAAATATGTATGCTATATACTGTAAATATGTTAATAGTATCATTGCAAAAGCATGAATTAATATTCCAATTTATTATAATTAAGTTCAAGAAAATTAAAGGCAAAGTTGTAAAATATTCAGAAAATCTTTTAAAAGTTGAGACAACTCTTTACTACGTTAAGGTTTTTAAGAAACATTCCTTTGCTTGTAAATATTAATTTTCTTAATAATTGAGACCTAGCTCTCATGTCTGTGTCACTTACACGCTCAAAGGGCTTTTTGTGACTCTGGAAGACTCGACGAATATAACAAACTATCTTCACAGATGGAATTTTATATTCAAATCTCGTCTCCGCTGACTACTTCGATATTGAGATATGTATGTGATAGTATATAAGTGATTTTTAATAAATCACTTGTATAAAATTACTGGCCGACCCGGTTAACTTCGTACCGCTTGAAATTAACAGTTTACCTCAAACAGTTAGCAGTTGATATTAGAAAATTATTTTTCCCACTTTCCTAGCAATTTTACCGGTTTTTTTCCATATGAACCATCTCCTGACAAAAACCAATATTACTTACTAAACTAGATAATTCTCTAATTTTGTAGTGTTGGTTATTGTCAAGCAAAATTGGTCTATCTATTTAGTAATCAATCCCTGTTTCGCGTGGTTGCGATTATTCATTGACCGCCTCGTTGGTCGAGTGGCTAGCGTACTCGCCTAACTACTTCGACCAACCGCGAGGCTCGGGTTCGATTCCCGACGGGGGCAGGCATTTGTGTGATAAACATTTAGATGTCTGCATTTCCGGGTCTGGGTGTTTATTAAATTTATTCTGGTATCTATTTAAGTATTTCTATGTACTAGTATCGTTGACTAACACTCATAACACAAGCATATGATTTGCTTACTTTGGGGTTAGATTCAATTTGTGTGATTTGTCCAGGGATATTTATTTATGTTTTTATTTATTTATTTATTAAAGTATATTTATTTATATAGATAACCTCCAATCTACTTTCGCAATGAGTGTAAGTAAAATTGTACTAGTATTTTTTGTTACTAATTCCTGTTTTTTTTTTAAATTGTAGTTATCTCTCTATTTCTTATTCAGTTTGTGAAACGCGCTTGGCATTTTTGTTTTATTCATTTTTTCTAATGGGCAAATAAAAATAATCTTCACGCCCGCATCAGTAGTAGAGAGAGGTGCAATCAGTGTATCCTCGATGGGCCGAATACAATAAATCCCTTAATGAGAAAAGTGACAAACCTATCGCCAACCTGGCACATATCTGAAGCCGGTCAACGATTATTTTATTTGAAAATTAGAAAATAAATTTTCTTAAGTTTCCTGACCTGGAGAACGAACCTGGGACTTCATGAAGATAATTCCAAAACCGGACGTTTGAAACCTGTGTACCTTTGTTGACGATTGAAAAACAAATAACCGTATGGTTTCTTATAATTAACACACGGGTATTAAACTAAACAGACATTCTAAATGGTTGTTTCAAGTTTAACTTATTATTTAGAGAAAACTTATATTTTTCAATTTTATACAAGGATATAATATATTCGGCATAATAAAGTTCATGGAATCCATTTTTTTCTTATTTACGTCATTATGGGTTGGCGCCATTTTGAGTTTTGTTTATTGTCTCGTATTCTATTAATGTCCAATTTATAATGACTATTTCTTAGGTGCCATAAAGCAGGAGCACACATATACTGATAAAACATTACTTTCCGTTGCGTGATGTTAGGTTTGGCTTCTTGGCACTTACAAAACTTTTAGGGAGCATTCCTTCATTAACTGTATAATTATTTTAATATAAAAAATTAATCACAAGCAACTTTGTTAATTTGCGACTTTAGCTATTGACGCGAATTTCAACTCCTAGAGCTAGTATAACATTTAGTCTCCTCTCTAAGGCCAACGTGTTATTGGAAGTTTCCCACGAATTTAACTAGAAGCACATGTTCATCCCTTTTGGAAATAATTAAAATATTTTGAGTAATTATTAGTATTCCTGTCGTAATAATAACTCTGTCATATTTCGGTCCGGAGGTTATAGGAGCCGGTAAAAAGTATCTTCACGCCCATATCCCCGAAGAGGTAGGCAGAGGTACAACCAAGGCACCCACGACTAGCCGAAGACACTAAGTCCCACAATGTGATAAGTGGCAAGCCTATCGCCAACCGGGCACATTTACAATCCCGACCAACACTTTTTTTTATTAGAAAATTGGAAAAATCCAATTTTCTTTTTGGTGGCCGACCCGGGATTCGAACTCGGGACCTCATGCAGTCAAGTCTAACACCCGGACCGCTAGACCACAGAGGCGATAAATAGGATATAGGAGCCGGTAGACTTGTACAATAGGCCTAATATGGCAATCCTGTCTATCTAATCCTATTATCCTATTAATATTATAAATGCGAAAGTTTGTAAGTATGGATGTATGGATGTTTGTTACTCTTTCACGCTCTAATGGCTGAACGGATTCGTCTGAAATTTGGAAGACAGATAGATTGTGACCTGGATTAACATATAGGCTATTTTTAATCCCGATCGCACACCGGGTTTCTGTGAAAACGCGGGCGAAGCCGCAGGTAGCAGCTAGTATCTAATAATCTGTTTATTACCACCAGGGAAGCTGTGCGCTTGTTCGTTAACCACACTCAATATTTAAAAACAAATAAAACTAATTGAAGTTTTGGTGATAGGTAAAAGGTATACATTAAATAAGTTAAAAGATATAATAAACAGGCTCTTAATAATTCTATAAGACCGCAAATAGTAATAATATTCCCTTCTAAAAAATAAAGAGAAAGCTTTGTAAGCTATCACGCTAATTCGCATTATTCATGGTATAATTGGCATAATCATATAGAAAATAAGTAGGAATAAATATTTATTAGCGGTGTTAAAAAATGTTACACAATTATTTAGGTGTTCCAACATATTGTACCACCTCGTAGTGTGCAAATGTTTATCTAGCTGTTCTGGCTTCGTTCGGATGGTAATTTTTTTGATCGTTAATAGAAATGTAAGCTATACTGTCTCTAAAATTAGACCAATCTTCCCACGGTGTGCAAATTTGAGTATACTTATAAAGATAATTCATGTTTTAATATCCAGTTTTTTTTTATTTATTACGAAATTAATTAATAATTAATAAAAAATATGAATTATTATTAATAATTTGGAAATGTAAATAAGTTTAACCCTATGTGGAAAGGATATTATCAAATGATAATAGCAAATGATAGATTATTATCAAATGTTGATGATAATTTTTATGTGATGGGTGAATTACACAATTTAAAGTATCTTCACGCCCATATCCCCGACGAGGTAGGCAGAGGCACAACCAGGGCACCCACGACTAGCTGAAGACACTAAGTCCCACGATGTGATAGGTGGCAATCGGGCACATATCCAATCAATAATAATAAGATAATAATAATAAGAAAATATTACACATTTTATTATTAAAAAAATGTGTCTTGAAATGCTTCATGTCACTGTTTACTCAATACATATCTTTACGCCAAATCCCTTACGCAGTAGGCAGAGAGTATTGAGTGCCAAACCTCTCAATTCTGGCAGACCTGTCTGGCTTCCTCCACATTCGTAACCCTTTTTATACAAACACGCCCGTTTCGGAGAATCTTGACACTACCTTCAGATAACACCTTAGCAATTTTTGATAAAATTATGTCTTATTAATATTAACGAAAATATGTGAGCCTTTTAACTTCTGTGCTGGAGTGTACTTTATCGAAACTGTATCCCACAAAACACAAGGTGTGTGCCAATTCACAATTGCCTACTACATAATTTTAGAGTTGTCGATTCTGACGCCAATAAATTATTTTCTTGCGAATCACATACAGAAAAAAATAACATTAATAAAAATGGTCAATTTTGCCCCGTGTTAGTCCGGGCTTCTTTACAAAATAGACCATTTGCCATTCTGCCAGGCAGCTCGTACAAAGGGAGCATAGGTTACCGTCACTAACATCATGGTGTCCTATAACTAGGTGGTAGAGTTGCGCAGCGACTCTTCCGGTTTGGTACCACCGTCTTACCTATTCCTGCCACCATGACGACGCTTGCTGTTGGCGTGTTCCGATTTGGAGGGTAAGGTAACCTGTAAGCTTACTTTTGCTCTAGTCCTAACATCCCGGCTAAAGGTTGGCAACCACCATTCCCACCTTTGGTGTCTCCAGGCGGCGTGAATTTCTTACCATCAGGAAATCCGTCTGCTTTTTTGCCTTTTATTATCATAAAAAAAATGCACATTACGTGTGTGTTAAATTCAATAACCCAGACCAACCGACATGCAAAAAAAAACCTTTTGTTGGGCAGCAATTTGATTGAATATATAGAACTTACTACAAACTTGAAAAACCCTACACTAAACTATTTATACAATATCATTGCTGAACTGAAATGTTAACAGCAATAGGGATGTAACAATACATTTGAGTCTCACAAACTACTAGTTCATGCACGCTACATGTTATTATGAGTCGGGAAAGTTTAATTTATTGACAAAGATTTTAAATTTGGAATAAAGTTGACAAAAAACGCAGTATACGCAATGAACTGGATGGTAGCGGCATATTTTAGTGTCATGAAACTTTTTTCTACGATTTTTGCTATAGTAGTAGCATCGTTCCATCTCAATGTGACATGAATGTTCCTCTTATTCCTCTCAGCGTTTTTTTAAGTGTAGATTCAATGAAGCTACATTGAAAGATTTAAGCTAGCTGTTTTCCTACCAAATAGCTTTTAAGAGACAAGCAATATGTATTGCCACTAACGCAAGGACCATATTATCTCAATGGTAGAGTTTTGTGTCACCTGCCACCATATCATTAGTGGTTGCTACTATTGTGTTTCAGTTTTGGAGGATAGGTAGAAAGATTACTTAGAAATCATAAAAATAATCTATGCGTACTATCAGTCTCAGGTCAGCAATGTATGTAGATATAAAATCTATATCATATAGATATTCATATTTTTAAAGAAAAAAACACTTGTACTGTTTTACTTATCACTTATAATTTATTACTTTGTAATTAGTAGCCTACCGGTTTCGCTTATACAGCATCATCAGG
>NJDC01014859.1:84278-104082 GCA_002245475.1 Calephelis virginiensis
TCGGTAAACTAGTAGTGTGGAGATCCGGTAATATCTTACGTAACTGTAGTGCGACAGCGTGCATAGCGTAAGTCATAACTTGCTGAAGAGATTCCGGAATCTAGGAAAAAAATGCATAGCAAGCAAGGCGTAGAAGTTAACCTAAAAGATTTCCGGATTTCATTGCCTAAAACTCGTGAGAAACTAGTCTTAGATACATTTGTAGGGAGGGGTTGGATTTTATTAGACTATATAATTATTATTATATTATTGCCTATTTATTATAAAATTATGTAATTGGTTATTTATTTACTTATAATTATTTATTTAGTATGATTTAATATTTCAAAATTCATCCTCTCTCTCTCTGTCTCTAGAGTTTATTGATCAAAATACTAGCAAGTTTTACAAGGGTTTACCCTAGTAGGGTGAGTCACAGAGTGAAGAATTTTTTTTTTGTAAAATAACAAAAAAGTACCTAACTTATTTACATTACACTTACCAACACACATATTGTATACACAAATCTAAAAGTATTTTGTTTGTGACGAAGTTTGTAATTAAAATGGATAAGGGTAAGAGAGCCGAAGAGGAAAATTTTAGTTACTTATGCGCGTTGATTAAGATACGAGAGGAACTGTACCATTTTAACACACTTCCATTATGTATCAAATCTCTACATCCAAACACGTTTGTAGGGTTGTCTATACTCGAATATGTCAAATCAAATTACGGTGGCTTTATTGAAAGTTAATGAGAGCATGTTTAAATTTGTGATGATTTGTACAAGATGTAGAGTAGGAGGGTCAGAAACTTTCAAAAACCAAGTCATATATGGTCATTGTTAATTACGGAAAATTGCCTGACATATTTCTTTCAGCGAAGAAAAATTGGTCATATATACTATTAATATTTGGCGAACACACCTATGCTGAAGTGTCTATAATTGTTCTTTTAGCTGCTAGACGTTCAACGCACCGCCAAAAAGAAAATCTCACATGACCTCTTTTACTCTCCACTATTTAATAGACTAAGTTCAAGTGGTCCCCATGATGCTAGAGTAGAGACTACTCATTTAGAGGCTCACCTACAAATATCATTCGTCTCTTCTCATGATAAAATCTTTTAGCTACGGCATCAATCAATTGCGACCGTAGAGTTGCGTACACAAACATATCTTCACGCCAAGTCTCTTAAGGATTTGGCAGAGAACATAGAGTGACCAATGTCACGATAGAACTGTCTGGCTTGCACTACATTAATTATTATTTTAATACAAACACGATGGTTTTGAAGGATCTTGACATCACTCTCGGACAAAACTCACGTGATTTATTAGTACATCACGTTAAGTAGTAAATTTTACACACGTTTTTTTATAGTTAACACTTGTATCCTCTATAAAATTTGGTTCAACACTTTCTATTACTCTCCAGCCAACCGGTTTCACTTTTTACAGCATCATAATGGCTTTGAAACTATAGATAAAAATACTGTTTTAATTTAATATTCAATTCCTATTTGGTTGGATTTAACTGACGGTCAGTAAAATAAGTATGTGTTCAAACGTGTGTAAAAAACGTGTGTGTACAATGGAATTCCACCAAGTGCCGACGATAGCAAGTATAAATTCTAGTAAATTTTACTGAAAGGAAATAATAATTAGTATTATCATCAAAAGCATCACTTCTGGTTTAGTAGCTATTTGTTGTCTCGGTTTCAGCTCCCAGGTCGGTTCACTTAAGATACATTCTAATAAAAAAAAATTATAATAAAAAAAATGTTACAAGAAATTTGTTAAGTGCTTGTAACTATAAGTTTATTACCTATCATGTTAAAGGAGTAAGTAGTTCTATCGGCTATGCGTGGTTAACCTAATTGTAAATCCGCCTATTCATTCATGGATACGGGCGTGAAGATACTAGCTTTTAATATCAAAGAGAAATTATTTATTTCTCGTTGTGCAGACGGAAAAACAAGAAAGGTTAAAAGGTTAGGAGTAAATGGGAAAATATATTTGTTGGTATTTATCTTTCTTGTATGTATGATTGATATGTCACCTCCAGGTTTAGAGGATAGGTACACCGATAATCTTATTAGTCATACAATATGTGTATGGTTACAGTTTTAGGTTGGCCCGCCCCGGCTTTGCACGGGTATAAAATATGCATATAAACCTTCATTTTTCATTAATAATTACGTTATCTATCAAAAAATGGCATCAAAAACCGTTGCGTATTTTTAAAGATTAATGCATAAAAATATACAATAAAGCGATTTTGTTTTATACTATGTAATGATAGTGTACAGTATATTTTAACACTAAAAATACCGTCTACAAAGTAAATATAACATAAAAGAATCTGGTTACGTCACTTATAGTCTCTTAAAATCAATTATTATTATTATTATTTTAGTAATTATCGTTATAATTATTCCTTGTTGTATAAACGCTAATTTTCATCCACGTTTTACTTAACACGGTCGTTCAAAAAGTATTCTATGTATATTTAACACCTCTAAAGGTCATTTGCACATTCTCGGGATACATTTGACATTAAGTTCAACTGCCAAACATAAGGTGATTATCCCAGGTTAGACCCTAACTCAATGTTGGGAACATGCAAGTGGCCCTTAAAATATATACACAAAGTTTCATGGTGATTGGTTAAATGTTTTTTGAGTAACACTGCAATAAAACTAGCTGTTAGATTTTTTATGATATTGGAAGGCAAACAAGCAGACGGATTTCCTAATGGTAAGAAATTCATGCCGCCTGAAGACACCAAAGGTGGTAATGGTGCGTTGCCAACCTGAGGCCGGGATGTTAGGCCTCGAGCAAAAGTAATTATACCGGCTTCCTTACCCTCCAAACCGAAACACGTCATGACGTTATGGCGGCAGGAATAGGTAAGGCGGTGGTACCAATCCGGGTGAGTCTCTGCGAAACCACCTAGTCATATGTCACAGTGTTAGTGACGGTAAGCCTATGCTCGCCTTTTACGAGCTGCCTGGCAGGAAGGCAGATGATCTATTCTGCAAAGAAGCACGGACCAGCTCAGGGTACTGCAATACCCAAATATTAGAGGCAGTATTAATTGAATACCTTTGTCGTATGTCTAATTTAACAAGTGCAATAAGAAAGTGGCATTCGCTCTTTTCAAACATCAATTGTAAAGTGAAGTCGAAGTATTATTATCATCATCTTTAATAATCCTAAATATATATCAAAGTTTAAGGAATCGAAGAGGAAGAGAAAAAATATCTCTATTACTTTTGGATTTATATTAAAGTATCTTCACGCCCATATCCCCGAATAGGTAGGCAGAGGTACAACCAAGGCACCCACGACTAACCGAAGACACTAAGTCCCACAATGTGATAGGTGGCAAGCCTATCGCCAACCGGACACATTTCCAATCCCGACCAACATTTTTTTTTAAATTAGAAAATTGGAAAAATCCAATTTTATTTTTGTTTTCCGACCCGGGCTTCGAACCCGGGACCTCATGCAGTCAAGTCCAACACCCGGACCGCTAGACCACAGAGGCGACTTTATATTTGCATTTATATCAAAAATAGGGATTGTCGGTTAACCAACTTCTCGAAGTGAAAAACGACAGTATTAACACTACGAGCATCTATCTAATCTGGGTTTTTAAAATAATCTACTGTTTTGAAGTATTTAAACTTTTACTCACAAAAAAGTAAAAGTTTACCATACACGTTTAACTACACTGTCCTGCAGTTACGCTCGGGTTCTATTCCTACGGGAGCAAGTATTTGTGTAATGAATATATAGATGTCTGCATTTTCGGGTCTGAGTGTTTATTTAATTTGTTCTGGTATCTATTTAAGTATTACTACGTATTAGAATTATTGACTAACATCCATAACACAAGCATATAATTTGCTTACTTTGGTGTTCGATTGAATTTGTGTAACTTGTCCAGAAGTATTTATTTATTAGTTAGTTGTATGTACCTCTGTGGTCTAGCGGTTCAGATGTTGGACTTCACTGCATGAGGTCCTGGGTTCGAATTCGGGTCGGGCAACAAAAAGAAAATTGGGTTTTTCCAATGTTCTAATAAGGAAAATGTTGCTCGGGATTGGAAATATGCCCGGTTGGCGATAGTCTTGCAACCTATCACATTGCAGGACTTAGTGTCTTCGGCTAATCATTGGTGCCCTGGTTCTACCTCTGCCTACCACTTAGGGGCTATGGGCGTGAAGATGTTTTTTTTATGCATATATCAAAAATCTTAAGAATTTTGCTACACTATACGCTACAAATGAGAACAACATTATTCCATTTGAAATACACATATGTTTCGCTTCTCACCCGAGGACTTTTCTAAAGCAGTATTACTATTTAGTCAAAATTCAACCATTTTCACATAAGTTATGGTTGAAAATATATTGTTACGAGATTAAAAATATCTTGTTTTTTGAAATAATAATCAAAGAATGTTTTCTAGTTGTATATAAGTGAATGTGAGGTACTTGTCAATAAATTTTAAATTTTATACATTTTACTCTGAGCCCGCACAGGGAGTTTGTATTTTGTAATATTATGTAGATTTTTACTTTACCTTAGTTGGTTCAAGCTCTTGAAGGTTGTCATCGTAGTGGATCTCCACCCAGGCAACTGACTGGACATCAATCTATAAACAGTATGTTGTTAATATTTTGCACCGTGTTGGTCCGGGCTCCTTTGCAGAATAGACCATCTGCCGTTCTGCCAGGCAGCTCGGAAAAGGCGAACATATGCTTACCATAACTAACACGGTGACATCTGACTAGGTGGTTGAGTTTCGCAACGACTCGCCCGGATAGGTACCACCACTTTACATTTTCCTACCGCCATAATGTCAGCGCTTGCCCTAGTCGTTTTCCGGTTGAAAGAGTTGGGTAGCCAGTAAACTTACCTGAGCTGGAGGCCTAACATCCTGGATTCAGGTTGACAACGAACCATTACCACCTAGGCAGCCTGAGTTTCTTAACATCTGCTTGTTTGCCTTCCAATATTATTAAAAAAAATACATATATTGAATATTATCGACATACACAAACGTGCTGGCTATCGGGCGGGAAAATCGATTTGCTTTTGGACTGTTGACCGGATAGATACATACATACATATCTTTGTGTTAGCCCATACGGGGTATGCAGAGAGTATCAAGTGTCTATCATGTGAGTGAGTATCATGTTTGTCTAGTCAAGTCCCTCCGGGTTTCTTATCTGTTTTCTCTATCTTTCATGTGATATTATTTTCATATTACCAAATATTCGGATCATGATCTTTCTCATTATTACACTAAAAGTTTGTGTTAATCACACTCTTTCTGTGACCTCGCTGTTGAAAATGCAGCCAGCGACTGTTAGATTACTACAGGTAAGAACGATAGTGCTTCTGTAAAACATGAATAACCATGGCCAGGTTTCCAGTAGCAAAGGTTATATTTTAGACCCCAAAATAGGTTTGAAGGGAAATAATTTTTAAGTGTTTGTTTGCTCAGGGAAAGTTTGAATTAGAAACATTACCTTCTATTAAATTTAATTTGTATAGTACAAGATTTTAAAAAGTTCACTACTGTAAACCTTAGGTAGGTAGTTTTGCGACGAATCATTGGATCTCCTAACAGGTGGACTAAAAAGACGGGCATTATTCGTAAAACAAGGCGAAAGTGTATGCCCGCGCCTGTTGTTTCGTTTAAGCGGTGCAGGGCGCTCGCGCGAATGTTTGTGTTGTCATGTTTGTATACGATAGCGCAATAAATGAATATTGTATTATATTTAAGATTAAAGCAATTCGTGAAAAATTATTCCCTGGCCATTCTAAAATATCAAAAATGCACAACAATGATATTCAAGTTTTTACTTTTGCCGGCACTCCCGGAGTGCAATCTGTGAATGTTCGTGTTGTCATATTTGTATACGTTAGCGCAATAAATGAATATTGTATTCTATTTAATATTAAAGCAATTCGTGAAAAATTATTCCTTGGCCATTCTAAAATATCAAAAATGCACAACAATGATATTCAAGTTTTCACTTTTGCCGGCACTCCCTGAGTGCAACCCGTCGTTTTTATATTTGTTCTTAAAAGGCTTAATGGCATTTGAAAACAATAGTAGTACAAGGCACAAAGGTTATAATCCTGGTTTCCAGGTAGTTTGTTATAAACTTTGTTCTCCTGACTGTGCATTAGGTTAAATTTGTTTACAGTTTATAAACATTATTCAGACAGTTAAAACTTAGAGTTTTATGTCTGATAGTGTTGAATTACACAACTTACGACTTTATACTTATGCCCAAAAAACTGCAGAAATCAACTCCAACTATTTTATTGGGTTCCAACCACGCTGCGATTTGATAATACTTTTTTCGGAAGAAAGCAAATGTTTCCCAAATGGTCCAACATAAATTTTATCAACATCCTACTAGTAACTTTCACTTATCTTAATGACCTTATCGTCGTCATATATAGTAAGATATCCTTCAATAAAATGAAATGCCTCTGACAATTTTGTTATTTTTTTTATCAATCATTTGTTTTTTGGATAAGGATTAATATTATATTTATGAGAACAACTTCACAAAGACCTTATGCATAAATTTGGATTGCTATTAATTACTTCAAAAGGTGTTTTTTCGAGTCAATCTTAAGAGCTTGGTATATACTATTGCTGATTTTTCAAAAAAAAATTTCAATGGGAATCAATTGTGACTTGATATATGGTTTTTGCGTAGCTTTAACCATTTACATAAAACACGCGACGATGTGTCTAAAAAACGAATATTTTGGGTTTGGGATCAGATCTTGAAGATTCCGGCAATTATAATTTATCAGTTTTAATTGCTAGGCCGTCCCTAGCCTTTGCTCTTTTTAAATTAGGTTTTTTAATCCTAGATACCAACCAACTTAATGAAAGCGTTTAAAAACTGCGGACTACATCTCGTTCAAAACACAGTTTGAATATTTTTGTTGAGAATTATTACATAAATTTTGTTAAATTTTCCACACCCCATAAATTTTGTTAGATTTTCCACACCCTTATTTAAGAACATAAATAGGTCTGTTATTTTTAAAGTGAGTCTCAGATTTTTGTTTCCATGTCAATTTTTCCCATCCACAAAGTCCTGTGCCGTTAGACTGTTGGTCTAATAGTTTAGACATAATATAGTTATTTTGACTTAAGAAGGATTGGACAGATAGAAGTGGAATTTAAAAATGATCCACTTTTATAATGTATGTGCTTCTTGAATTAATAAAAAAAAACAAATAAATTGTCATACAGAAAACCTCAGGGCTTTTAGCTTGGACAGGCGTGTAACAAAAAAAAAACCATCTGTCTCCAAGGCTTACAATAATTTGGGATCTTATCCTAATCCACATTAGTTAGTTATTCCCAAGCATTAGTATTCAGAAAATAGGACGCTGGCCTAACAATCGAATAAAGTTGGGTTTGTTCTTTGTATCTCGAAGCTTGAATATAACGTGCTTTTGACTTATTAAGGGATTCACAAAGGACAGACCCGTCTCTTGGGCACTCGCCCTTAAAGTAGACGGACGTGATTACATTAAGTATGCATAGATCTTACTTAGTGGAACAATATACTTATTTGCCCTGCATTATGATATAGACATATAGATGATTTCTTGTGTTTTTGGGCCACTTTGAAATTAGACAAACTATTTTATAAGTGTGATGGCTTATTATTATTAATGTAAATATGACCAGGTGCTAATTATGTATCTCAGTGGCCAACTCAAAATGGAAAAATAGCTGTCAAATGACGTCATTTCTGTTTGCTATCTCTGACGTCATTTGACAGCTATTTGATGTACACTTTTCCGTTTTGATTGGGCCACTGAGATATACTTTCAGCCCCCTGATGGTAGGACGATAAGTCAAATCTACTGGCGACAATACGTCTGCGCAAAACATGGCAATAAAATACGTTTACGATATTTCACTTTAGTATCTTCATGACTATACGTTTAATTTGATACCAATAATATTTCTACTTCAGAGAAACGAAACATTTCACCTGAGACAAGATTTGAACCTGTGCCTTTTCATTTCAAGACGGCTAATGCTCTAACCATTTGAGCTACTGAGGATTCAACTTCTGTAGTTAACTTTTCAGATCCTTTCTTACCGTTCATGTGGTCCTATAGATACACAGTTTTGTGTAGTGAATACATCGTCATAGATGAAGTTGACATTTCTCTCCTGGTGGAAATTTATCTCAAGGACAGGGCAAGTAGTTAGATTAAAATATCATAGGACAATAATCTTAAAAGTATGCTGTTTAAGATGTAACTGAAAATATCAGGACGTCTTACCTATGTCTTCCGTCAGTTGAAAGGTACTACAGTCCCGGACTTAAGATCACAATCTAACTTTTTTATGATATTGGAAGGCAAACAAGCAGACGGATTTCCTGATGGTAAGACATTCGCGCCACCTAGAGACACCAAAGGTGGTAATAGTGCGTTGCCACTGAATGGGAAGTCACGATACTACACATGAAGTCAAGATACTAGGCCTCCAACAAAAGTGAGTTTACCGGCTACCTTACCCTCTGAACCGGAATACGCCAACGGTAAGCGCTGACGTTATGGCGGCAGGAATTGGTAAATTGGTGATGCTAATCCGGGGGAGTCGCTGCGATACTCTACCACCTAGTCAGATGTCACAGTGTTAGTGACGGTAATTCTATGCTCGCCTTATACCAGCTGGTAGGAAGGCATATAGCTTATTCTGCAAATGAGTCCGGACCAACACGGGGTAAGAACTTTGACTTTGTAATGCTTATATTCGAATACAGAAAGTAACGTCCAAATTTAATTTAATATGCATGAGATCCAGGCATTTAAGTAAAGGCAAATTCATTAGTCTATGGTCTTCATATGACGACATGCAAAGAGAGCCACATTCGTATCCTTTATCTTAAAACGTAAAATAATTTTGCAAAGTGTAAGTGAAGTAAAGTAAATAATTTCAAAAAATCTCACTTGCCACACTGATTAAAATTTCTTTCAATGCAGAGAGGGTTAAATGTCTGTATGTTGTGGCTGCATTCCATACTGTGATTTTTGTTTCGCTGATCGGTACGCATATATTTAAGCTATCTCATAATTCAGCCTTAGTGCTAGCTTGAACGCGTGGAACATAATTATGTTTTGTTTTTAGCAAAATTAATTAAATAAATGATTACTAAAGCAATGATGCTAAATCCCGAACCATTCAAAAATTTTACATTTTTTTTTTATTTCTACCGCTACTCCCTGGTTGCAAACAGTCGATTTTTTTAAAGTGAAGCTTCTTTTCTGTTACCATTCACGAAAAACAATGTGTAAAAAAGTATTACCTCTCACGTGTGTGTATTAATACAACACACAAATTTTTCTTAAGTTAACCTTTTGAAAGATAGACATTTGCAAACTGGATGTTCATAAGACTGTTACGAAAAATAAAATATTTTTAAGGGTTATAAAATTTAAATACATTTTGTGAAATCTATTTAAATATGAATATACCTAATCTGTGATTACTAGGTTATACTCTAGGTTACTACGAGACCCTTTAAGGGCGAATCTGACTCACACGTAACCACTTTAATTGAATTTAATAGCATTTAGCACTAGTGAAGAATAAAGCGCTTTGTAGTAATAATTGTCGGTGTGTTAGTACGCTCAACTATTTCTAACTTATTCATTTGGTGATTATTATAAGTCGAAGTAAATTATCTTTTAAAGTAATTAAAAAAAGTAACTAGTCAGAAGCGTTATTTTTAAAACCGACGTAATATTGTTTTAATCAGTTACAAAAACTAAAGTCAAAACATACCAAAAATCCTTTGTCACAAAACATATTACTTTCCAAGTTAAAAATATTTCAATGTATTCAAACAAAGATACAGAGTTTACGCCCAAGTAAATATAATTTGTATCAAACTTCGTCTTTATTTCTCGAACAAACTTCCCTAAAAATACTCCCCACAAAGGTGTTCGCGTAAGTACAGGTGGGAAACACTTTTAGCAAGGTAGTGTAAACATACGTAAGCATTTTGTGCACGCTTTCTTGTTCAAATTTCTGACTGTGTTAATTATACATGGTAACCTCGTTGACCCAGAGGCAGAGGCCAGAGACTCTAATGAATAACCTAGAGGCTCGATTTCGATTTCCAAATCCAAAAATTTGTAATATTTCCAAATATTACATGATAAGAGTATATGATGAAATATACTTTCTCTTAAATTGAGTAATACTGTTAATTACGGCCCAACTGATAGACAAGATATTATGTTGCATTTTTAATATTATGTGCTTAAGCAATCAACTGTAACCGTATCGGTTGGAGTCCTCTGTGTAGAATAGATCAATTGTCTCCCTACCAGATGGTTCAGATAAGACGGATATTGTTTAAAAGTATAATTACCAACGAGACCACTAGTAATTAATTACTTAGCATCAACTTGACCGCGTAGGGATCCAACGTCCAACCTGTTCCTACTGCAAAAATGACTCTGTCAATTTCTTTTCCGGAGGGCCGGGTACCCGATAAGCATGAACAACAGCCCTAGCACTCCGGCAAATGGGCGCAAATATTCTTATCTTTGGTGTTTAAGGGCCATGTTGGTCGAAAATAGTTGTGTGTAAAGTTTGGAAAAAAATGCGATGTTACTTCTGCAGAAAAATTAACTGTTTCAATAATCATATCATCATCTGTTTTATATTGGCAAATTTTTCAATGACTTTTTTGTATTAATCCTGATTTTAAATTAATTTACTTCCGTGGTCTAGGGGTTCAGTTGTTGGACTTGACTGCATGAGGTCCCGGGTTCGAAGCCCGGGTCGCGCAACAAAAATAAAGTTGAGCTTTTTCAATTTTCTAATAAAAAATGTTGCTCGGGATTGGAAATGTACCTAGTAGTGACTTAGTATCTTCGGCTAGTCGTGGGTGCCCTGGTTGTGCCTCTGCCTACATCTTCGGAGATATGGGCGTGAAGATAGTTTAAATTAAATTAAACATGTTATATAAAGTATATTAGTCTTCGTCTTCTAGACCAGTGGTCTGATTATCAAGCTATTTTTTTAATTCAATGGCCTACCAGTTTCGATTCTTGTGTCATGATCTCAGCTGAAATTTATGTTATTTATTTTAATATAAGTTTTAATAAGAGCTGTTATTTCCTATGGGTCTGAGTTCTTTGTTGATGACTAAATTCATATTTATATAGCCATAACTTTCATTTCTCTTAAAATATTTTTATTTTAGCACTTTTCCTGTGCTTACGTTAAATTTTTAGGAAAGAAAAAATTGCGATCCAGATTGAATTCGAACCTGCAACAACAAAACAACAACAAACTCAGTATTTTGTTGCTGGTGACTGATTGGCTACGTTAGTGGTTATTATTTAGGGGACGTTGTTACTAATAACCAAATATTGTGGAAAAGTAAAATACGAATACCTGTGAACAAGCGGTAGAAATAGAATACAAGTTCGTATTATCATTTTCATATCCCAGAAGCTGTTTTGAGCATCCTAAAGTTTGACACATAGGTAAAAAACGCGCTCAGGGATCAAATCGCAATACTCGTGAGGCGCGAACATTTATTATTCTACACCGTATAAGGTACAATCATGAACATAATATTGGAAAATAGATAAAATGATGACATATTTATAAGAGAATCAGGTTATGTCCGTAGCTTCACTCGATCGGCGATAAGCTATTATAATATCCCTTCTATAAAAGATAGATTCGCTTTACTCAACCATTTCCTAACGGGATGGTTTTTAGAGATGCTTCTTAGCTACAGTTGATGAATGTCAGCCCGGGTTTTCAAGGTCATTAGTTGTGCAGTTTATCGTAATCACCGGAAGTGTAGTAGATACACTACGGATGTTTTTTTTTTATTTTTAAGCATACGTGAGATCTAACAGTTGAAACACTAACGTGTCCTGGTACAACTGAGCTGTAGGGTTGCTCTTGAATCTCGATTTCATGCAAATTGTAAATTGGAATCGGATATATCATTTTACGAAACGTAAACCTAGAATTTCTATTGGTAAACCCATCGTGTTTGGACTCATTCGATTCGCCTTAACTAGATCTGTTCATATTTTCTGATGATAATGACTTGATAAAATATGAACTAGGAGGTGGCTGATGGGTTACAGTTTAAAAGTTAAGGTATTAGATATGCTTCGTAATTTTTGCAGTTCTTCTAAAGCGTATAAAAAAGAGATGTTGTAAGTTTGTATTGTGTGAGTGTCTATGCGTGTTCGTCTGTGGCATTGTAACTCTTAATTTAATTGTGATGCGTTATTTCCATCCCCAAATTTATATTGTTTCGAATGAGGGTTTTCATTCATTTTTTGTTTTAACATACTCAGGTTACGAAAAATTTCATGCAGATACATCAAAATATACTAAGTTTGATAAAAAAAATATTTTGAAAACTATTTTCTTAATGGTGTATTGGCAAAAGTATTGGTTGTCTCATGCGTTTACGTCATGCGACAGTCGTGTACCGGCAGTCGAAAGACAAGCTGGGTATTGCGATTTAGTGCGTGTTATGAGTGTTGGTGAGCCGTAATAATTATCCCAAAGCAGTACAATACATGTGGCGACGAGGACAAAAGTGAGTACATGATAATAAATATGTAAAACGGAAAGGTAGCGAGGAAGAAACGATCGAGCTAAAAACCAATCTTGAAGTACCCGCGAGGACTGCTATTTAACAATTCATTAAATATTTAGTCGTAGTTACTTATCACCTTTTTGTTACTTCGATTTCTAACCATTGTAGTTATATTTAGAAGGCATCAACGATAGTTACAACCTTAAAATTTTTAATCATCGCTTTGGTTTATGTATACTATTGTGGAGTATATAAATTAATTACCTGTCTACTTGTGCAAGCTTAATTTTTATTGATAAGCTTCATTTTAATTGTCAACAATTAAAGAAATATCTATTGTTCAAGGTTGATTGGTTAAATATCAGTTGTTTCGATTTTTGATATTTGTTATGTTTAACGATTTTAGTTATCGAGCTAAAGGCAAATAGCAGCGGTTTGATAAATCGCTGACCATAAAATTGGTAACGACCTTATTCGTTAAATATATTAAGAAAACCACCTACACTAAGCAGATTAAATATGATCATTAACTTGATATTGGTTAAGTAGGGTATGTTCGCCTGTTCACGTCCACCCCAATTTGTGTCCATTTCGCGGACACCGTTTAAAAAACCCTTAAAAATAAGCGTACTTATAAACGAGGGAAATGAAAAGTTTTTTCTGCCTATAGTACAATATATTAGAAACACACATACACAGACAAAAGAACTGTTCGCATAATTTTTCCTGTTCAAAAAAAATAATGAATCTTAGCTATACAAAAAGTTGCGTAAATAGCCATAATTTTAATAAAAAATAGTGAACCGGTGTGCATTCCATGCGTAATTTTTCAGTGTCTTAAGTTTAATTAAAGTTTGTGTTAGTTCGTAGACCTTGAAAATGAATGAAAGAATAAAAATAATGATTTTTTTGATCAGGGATCAGACAAGATAAAAAGATAATTTGAAGCTCGGATAGAAATAGGATTAAAATCCCGAAATTCAACATTTTACGTTGTTATCAATTGAATGACAAATCTCTCGGAAAATAGTACTGTTCTGTTATTGGGAGTATTGAAATTATATCAAGTAGATAAGGAGAGATTTCCCGTATTCCACTTGCGTCACAACCCTGCAGGTTGACCCCTGCTTTAGAACCTAAAAATGAAAATAAAATTGAAGAAATTAGACACATTGATATTATAGAATTCAAATAATTCTTAATAGAAGAAAAGTTCCCCTTTTCCATACTGTCATTTTTGGCCGCATCAAAATGGGGAAACCGCGACATACTGAAACGTTTAAAACCAAATAGATATAGCTGAAAATTAGGAATGGAAAGAAAGTTTACTAGATTACTTAACAATGCACAATAGCACAATATATTCTGATACTGGAGGAACCACACCAGAACTTTTCTACAAAAAAAAAAATTAGAGATAGCAAGCGACACAATTGAGAAGATGATGATGATTAAAAATGGCAAGCCATACAATTGAGAAGATTTCACAAGATACTGAGGTTAAGGACAAAGACTAAGAAAAAAACAAAAGAGGAAGAAAATGGAGATAAAAAACAGAAGGCCGAAGAAAGTGATTTAGTACCCGGAGATAAAGTTTATGTTAAAAATATGAATTGAGAGAATAAGGTACCCACATGTCAACAAGCAAGTCTAGATAACATTATTAGTAATGATGAACTATGAATAGATAAAGTTCACTATTTCTACTTGTCTGAATATGGGACAGCGCAAACTCTACTAGTTCCAACAACGCAATAAAAACCCGATCCAAGTTGTTATTTCGTGGTCAAAAGGAATTATTATAAAAACGACATCTTAAAATTTAGTTATTGTCTATCACGGTTATTTTATTATGATGTATATAATGAAATAATTAGGTGAAAATTCACTTAATTTATTTTATAATATTTTAAAAATAATATTTAAAAAATATATTTGCTTTGCGTTTTATTTAAAAAGTATATTCGGTTAGTAAAAATCAACGTTAATAGTAAAAATATAAGTAACGCTTAAAATAAATTCACACGGGAACAAACTAGATTCAAAATCCTCTAGTAATGAAATAAAAACGATAGAATATTATGGGAAAATTTAACACAAGGCACCAGTTACTGCAAACAGCTATTTTAGTGATTTTATTTTATCGACAAAACGTACTAAACCGTTAAATAGTTGTAAAATAAGCAAAATCATAAATTCTTCTATTTTGCTACAACCCACACCCGAGAATAAAAATACAAATACAGTCGGATAAGATTCAGTAACTACACTCATATTAAACAAAAATGTTGTACTTGAATATTGGTATTTTGCCATTATTCATACAAAGTTTCAAGCAAATAAGTCCAATAATCAAAAAATCATACAACTTTTCATGTTTTACTATATCCCATTTAGGGGTTGAGTTATGGACATTGTTGAAATATCCGATTCGTAATTTATTTTTTTACTTTATTAACACAAAACTTTATGCAAGAAATCCAATTTCAATGCACCACTCTATTGTTACATGTCATATTTACCACCTTTCGTGTCTTTGGGCGGCGTGAATTTCTTACCCTCAAAAAATTCGTCTCCCTATTTGCCTTCCAATATTATACAAAAAACACCGAGACATTTATTGAAATCAAAGTTTCTTTTGTATATACATTTCAGTGCAATAAACGACATTAAAAACATCTAAACTTTAAAATTTAAACATCAAGTAGCGTCTTCTATAACATATACCAAAAAAACTGTAAAACTATTTCATGATTTTAAACACTTTTTTTTAGAATATGTCTTCTGTTATTTTACACAAATTTTAGTAACGCATTACAAAATATTTTACTTTTGAATTAGTTTTACGAGCACCACTACTTTTTCAGGTTAGATATAAGATTTCTCTTGTCAGAGATAAGCTCGCATTTTGTTTTGCTATTTGGTTTTCTTCACTTATTCTTGTGATATAAAATGTTAAATGAATAAATAAAATACATTTTTGTGAATAGGCTTTTGTGATTGACTGTCCTAGAAAATGAATTTCGTTTTCATTTTATAGCTATTTGTTTCTTTTATTGTTCTGGTACATTATTACGCGTTTGCAAATGTACGTTTTACTGTAAGCCCGAAATTTTTTTTTTCTTAGAATCCATTACAATAAACGGAAAGTCTTAGTAGTAAGTACTAGTAGATGTGATGTCACAAGTTATAATATACACCTACTGGTAAACAGTGAAATGTTTTTTTTTCAAATATATGTTTTTGTGACAAGCTTTTATTTGCAAAGGCAGTAGCAATATACTTGAGAATACACTTCTTTTAGGAGTTTGTGAATTTCAGGAGTGTTCAAATTACTATGGGTATGACATAAGTTTTGAACGCATGGACTGATTTCAATGCAGACTTTTTGTTGTTAGGAAGATGACGTAATAAAGACAGTAATTCAAGAGTTCATTATTTCCTTGTCAAATTCACGAGTGAAATCCTTTGTTTTAGGATTATGTAAGTTAATTTGCGTAATCATATTTTATTATATTGTATAGTTTATATTATGTATATGCCCGTGTTTCGGTTCCATACTCAGTAACTTGAGTGTGAGCACGAATTTTACCCTACTATCACGTATGCCTTCAAACCAACCAAATATATGGATTTATTTAGTAGTTTCAACTACTTGCTAGAGTTCCTGATAATATTATGTATATTTCATATAAGAATATATAAAAAATATAATTATAAATACTAGTGGTCGCCCGTTGGTCGAAATTCGATCATAATAAATTTTGATATCTCGTTGATAAGAACGCTATCTTCATTTCTCAAAACCACCTACTTTGTTTCCAAACTTTTTAGTACGCCATCTGTGATCTTTTATTGTTATCATCAATATATTTGTTTGTGTGTGTCAAATGCAGGGTGTGGATAATGTTTTATTTACTGATTTAATGTGCTTTATAAGCATTAGTATTGAAAAATATTAGCGTTCTGCACTTTTCCTACACATAAACTATAAGTGTGCCAAATTTTATGCTCCTGCGTCAGCGCCATTTTCGTAAAAAGGAGTCCAAAGTTTCGCCATCACGTACTAATATATAGATATTTACAAAAGGCAAATTTTATTGACTGATATATCAACGCACATGGAGAATTCCTAGGGCTACAATATATTATATATACATACATATATATATATTAAGTAACATGTTTCATCGTTTTTGAAAATTCTACCCTTTAGGGGATAAAATATGGAATGAAAGTCCTTAGGGATAAAAATATTAAAATTCACACACGTATTCCTCTTACGGCATAAGCGTCCGCTGAGAAAGGTTTTTTCAAAATACAAAGAAGACATAACTTAATTTGAAAAGCATAATTAAAGTATGTTTTAAAAGAATTGCAATTTTAGTATTTATTTAAATAAATTTAAACTGTCTTATTAATAAAAACGGACTATAGTAGGAGTAGCATTATTTTGATATCATAGTCTGTATCATCACTATCACTATATAGTTTAAAACAAAGTCGCTTTCTCTGTCCCTTCCCAAATCCGCAACGGATTTTTATGCGGATTATTAAATAGATAAAATAATTGAAGAGGAAGCTTTGTATATTTCTTGACCGTGCAAAGCCGAGGCGAGCCACTAGTATTGTAATAAAGACTTTAATCCTAGGTTTAACCTTGGACTACTTTATCCCGTTTTTATTGATAGGACGGTAAGCTTTTAACGTTTTGTATAATTTCGTTTATTACATATGCACATTGCTCTCAATATACTTAGTTGGCCCCCAAGAGGTGAAAACTTTAAATCGTCAGTTAGTACTCGTTTTTCCGACACAATGTCTTGGTTAAAAACTGTTCCTTTATTATAAAATTGACTAGAGATATTGTCTATCGTATAATTAAAACATTGTCTTCTTATCTTTAGTTTCAAAGCCCTGATGATGCTGTAAACATGAAACCGGTTGGCTAAAGAGTAACGAAAAGTATTAAATAAAGTGTATAATAGATAAATACAAGTATTCACCTCAAAAAAAGTGTAAATAAACCGTTATTTTATTAATCTCCGAAGGAAAAAGTTTGGTGTTAGTTTCACGCTTCTGTGTGTGGCGTTATAATTTTTGAACGCAAAAAGCGCATGTTTCGCGTGAGATTTCTTAAAGTGTAGTACAAAAACGTGTTAACCTTTAAAAAGTTATTAAATTCTTAAGTACAATGACAGTAGTGAATTAATAATGACACAAAGGAAAGCCACAGAGGACAGCTAGTTATTTATATCCAGAACTTCATTATGAAGGCTCACCGTAGAAAGAAGTGGGGACGTTAAATTCCTGCTTATATTCAAAGGCTCCAATAGATAGCATCATGAATATGCGATGCCCTTGTTGACGGGTTTAGGCTCGTAAATAAATTGCCTCATTAAGCTTGAGCACTTGAGGTTTTTTCTTAAAACACTTTCTTAGATTTAATGGAATGGAAAATTTTAAGCATTAACTTTAATATTTTTTTATGATATTGGAAGGCAAACAAGCAGGCGGATTTCCTGACGTTAAATTTACGCCGCTTAGAGACACCAAAAGTGGTAATGCTATACTGAGGCCGGGATGTTAGGCCTTGAGCAAAAGTAAGTTTACCGGCTACCTTACTCTCCAAACCGGAACACGTCATGATTTTATGGCGGTAGGAATAAGTAAGGCGGTGGTACCAATCCGGGTGAGCCGATGCGAAACTCTAACACCTAGTCAGATGTCACGGTGGTAGTAACGGTAAGCCTATGCTCCATTTTTAAGAGCTGCCTGGCAGGAAGGCAGATGGTCTGTAGTGCAAAGGAGCCTGGACCAACACGGGGAGAACACACTTTCTTAGATTTAATGGAATGGAAATTTTTAAGCTTTAACTTTAAACAAAAATAGTAGCTTATTAAATTTAAAAAAAACGACATTAACGTAATTAGAAAACTTATTAGCGTTATAAGAGATTATCACTAAAGAAACACATAACTAAGGTAAAGAAAATCTCTTATTTATTAAAAATATAACATGCTTTTAAATACATACTGGACGGTGTTATATTTAATTTAATTTTGCACAGTACATCGTTCCTTCAACGGAAATAAAGACGTTTTAAAATTAAGTAACTTAATTTTGTTAAACTAGTTTGTACGGACGTGGCATGGTTTAATTTAACAAATTAATTAACACTAGTAACGGATAGCTCAAAATGTATGTGGTCTATATATTAATACGTGATGTAAAGACTTTGGACCCTTTTTACGAAAATTACGCTGACTTGCTGATTGTATGCCTTAGATCCCGGCATTTAAATAAAGACAAATTCATCAGTATAAATGGTCTTATTATTGATATGCGACAACATGCAAATAGAGATATATGCATGTATATACACGTTTTTTGGAGATAACACTTGTACTTATACACTGTATACTTTATTTGACACTTTCTAGCCAACCGGTTTCACTTTTTACAGCATCATCAGGGCTTTGAAACTAAAAATAAAAAGGACTTTTTTGGTTTAATTTAAACGTTAAATCAAAAAAGTCCTTTTTATCTTTAGTTTCAAAGCCCTGATGATGCTGTAAAAAGTGAAACCGGTTGGCTAGAAAGTGTTAAATTAAGTATACAGTGTATAAGTACAAGTGTTATCTCCAAAAAACGTGTATATACAATGGAATTCCACCAAGTGCCGACGATAGCAAGTATAGATTCTATATATGCATGTTCTCTATCTATATATTAATACGTGATGCCAAAATTACAACCTAAGTAGTCTAAATTGGCCTAACATGTCGTGTGTATACGCCTAACTACATCGACTAACCGTGAGGCTCGGGTTCGATTCCCGACGGGGGCAGGCATTTGTGTGATGAACATTTAGATGTCTGCATTTCCGGATCTGGGTGTTTATTAATATTATTCTGGTATCTATTTAATATTTCTATTAGTATCATTGACTAGCACCTACAACACAAGCATATGATTTGATTACTTTGTGGTTATATTCAATTTGTGTAGCTTGTCCTAAGATTTCTATAAATTTTAAAGAAAGAAAAAAATTCGCCCCAGACAGGATTTGAACCTGTAACCTTTCGTCTCAAGCCGACGAATGCTCTTAACCAATTGAGCTACTGAGGATTCAAGTCCCGTGGTGAAATTTTTAATTCCT